>QNGE01007186.1:0-24913 GCA_008508345.1 Paragonimus westermani | reverse complement strand
TTCACTTAGGGTAGTCTGAGACTGTTTTGAACCACTACAAGGGATTGGGAGGAACAGTGTGGGAAGCAGTTTGCATTCAGCTAACGTGCGACAAAAACACGTCACATAAGACTCTACTGATGGCCCATCATTTTTCCGAACTGGACTCTCGCTCATCAGCTTTACAATGGGCCATGATGATTCTAGGTAAGGCAGCAGTACACAACAGCCCATAAACATTGTGATTTTATGGATGGCCATCGACGCTGATCAATCTGTCGGACAAGTAGAGTTCATATGAGAATCAAACAATCTGTCGTGAACGGAGTTTCATAACTCGTTCACAAACCAATGGGTAACAGTTTTGGGCCCCATTAATTCGATCATAAAACGAAAAAGCTTACTGAAATGAAGGTTCACAGTTCCTGCAACCGATATGTAGATTCCTAATAACAGCAAAATGGTTATTGGGCGATCAGGTAACAACTGTCACTTGACTTACCCAATGATTTTGGGTATGCTACTAGGAAAAAGATTCACCAGCAACTTCAATGTTCACCATAAAAGATTCGCCTTCCAGGTGGTTTACTGAGACCAAAAAATGTTACAAGTGCGAACAAGATTGTGGAGGAACAGAACAACGCAGTAGCCTCTCACATGCTTAGCAAGAGACCATACAGTTGTCGAACGATGCAAGGCCACAGAAAACGTCTCATTGGGCAGCGTGCTGAACAAATCAGCTTGGAGGGTCAAAGAAAAGAGAAACGATATTACCACACGGGAGAAAGAGGTGGCTATATTCAAGTCATCGAAGTGTTTCGTTAAACATGTCTCTTGAATTCGGCAGGCTGTATAGGCAGACCTGGTGAATCAGTCTAAAATAGACTGATCATTAGGTTGCGACTTAAAATGATCGAAAATTCGGCTTTATAACCGGCACTTTTCGTATTGATATGTTCGCCGAGCTTGGCATTTAGGTTGCAAACGTTTCATCACCAAGCGAGGTGATATCATCATTGCGTAAGTGTTTCAGCGTATAGTTTTGGATGTGGCGTTTGCAACTTAAATGCCAAGCTCGGCGAACATATCAATACCAAAACCATCAACCCGAGCTACGAACAGCACCACCACTGTTCCCAACCATCAGAAGCCGGCACTTTCGTGAAACTGGTTCAAAATTCAAATTGAACCAGATGTTGGTTAAGAAGGTAACAGGCCACGTTACCGTAACGCATCAATGGTCTTCTTTTTGTGTAAACGCCCATGGAAGGCAGCACACAGCAACCTAACAGAACAAAAGGAAATGAAACGTTAGAGAAAATAGCAAACTGCGTTTTTGTGCCGGCTGACTGACAACAAATGTAGACGAGGCCAATTGAAATTAACAAAGATGAACAAAGATGTCATGAAGCATAAATTGAACGAGAACGTGGAATCAGTCAGAAAGTATAGCAAATCCTGGTCAGAAATAAGAAATGTTGTTGAACACAATGCTTCGATTATCCAGCGGCTTAAATGATATTAATCAGTAGTGTTTTCAAGTTGTGGAGTTGACTATGAGGCAGGGTCTAATCAAATGAGATCAATTGTTCCTCAGCTGAAGATGAACCGCCTTGGTGTGTTTGAGAAGGACTCAAGGCTGGGGCGGATGACGAGGTCGTTTGAGGCACGGAATGTGAAACGCCCGGCAATTCCGTGTAAGTCTGTTGAACCGGGTCGCTGGGCCGATCGGACGAAACAGCACCCATAGGAGTTGCTAAATGGTGCGGTGTTCCCGATGGTGGTTGGTGATACGGTTGCAATGGTTCCGCAGAGCTAGTCAAGGCGGTTTCCAGTTCTGTTGGGAGAAAACAGTGTAACAAGTGAACGCAACAAATCAACGATCAAACATGATGTCAGGCAAGCCAAACTGAGATAACATACAACTTACGTTGCATCGAATATGGTTCTGTCGAGGAATAAGCCGCAGAGGACTGGCTTGGTGGCTGGTGAATTCCTTGTATTTGTGATGGATAGGCGTAAATTGGCTGATTTTGTGACTGGGTGCCCTGATAATAGGACCCCGTAGGATCCACTCCAGCCTGTCCACCACCCGCCTCATACACACCGGTTACGTGGTCATAGGCAGGTGGTGTCAGTCCAACCATGGGATAGTTCGGATAGGTCATTGGATAGGAAGTTCCTAGGGGTACTGTCATCGGAAGACCTGTGCTTGGATCAATTGACGATGGGAACGGCGGGCTCTTGAAGTGCTGTTGCTGTTGCAGGTATTGTTGTTGGTATTGTATAGTCTGTTCCATGGCCATACGCCGCTGATATTCAAGTGCGTCCTTTAGCGTGAGAAAACGGAGACAAAATAAATGGTACGATAAACGCATTGAATAGACAGACTGTTGTAACCTATTGCCTACAAACTAGTGGATTTTAAAGTTGTGCGATAAGTAAACAGAAGCATCAATCAATGAGATCCCGTCGTCGGAAAGTTGAAAATAACTCTGGACGCACTGATTCATACATATACGCCCATGGTCTTATACGAAAGGTACGTGGTGGTCATTTATTACTAGAACGTTTCACAGAAACACGACGGAAGAAATGGATGACCAGGCTGACAAATTAGACTGGCCATCGTCGATGCGTTATGACGGAGCTAGCTGACTTTTTATGTGGACAACTAGCAAGCACATATTTGAATGCAACGAAAAAAGACGTAATCGCGACAGGAATAAAGTATTTCAAGCATACAGCCTCCCATATTTACAAGGAGTCTAGAATCTGTGAACACAAACTGAACCTAAACGAAAATTAATATCAAGCATCACGTCGGATGAACAAGTGCCAAGTCTAACGTCACCTGGTGTCGGCCTGAGCGAGGAATTCGTGCTGAAATATAAATACGAACTGCAAACATAAACCTGAGATAAAGACAGTGAGTTTCGCAACGAATATTTCGAGTTTAAGTTCCGGTCGTTTCGACTAAACCAATAGTAACAAAGGTGGAATGCAAGTGACAGAAATTAACTCCCGACCTCTTTGGCTGCCAACACAGAGTGGTCAAGCTTGCGTGCTACGTTGACCAGGACCAGGGCTTTCAGTACAGTCGTGACAGACAGATAAACGAAGAACAAACCATACGAGGAGCAGCTATACTCACTGGGGTTGTGTGCTGCACTATTGACGGCGTAAAAGTGTCCGGGTGCCGAGATATACTCCTATGAGGATCCAGAGAACTAGTATTGTAGCTGCGAAACTGATGTCTCTTGTACAAAGAAGCGGCGGAGTGAGAAAAGGTACCCGCAAACAGAAAAGAACTTTCATCGTCGGTGTATTATCCAATACGATCGAAAGGCGTTCGGTAAACTTCGGAAGACTAATGTAGCCTAGAACATACCTACCATACGCAACGGTCACTAGAGGCGATGTCTCACCTAATGCATTCATGTGGTAAGCAAAACCCTCACTCTCAAGTGAATCGGACTTCTGAGTCATCAGCCCTCAGTGAGGTCCCCCAAGAAAAGTTTATATCCTGTTGCTTCGCTAGCCCGGATGTTGACACAAATTATTCTGAACGACCCTTTTCACTTGCGAAAAGCCTTTCCCTCTGATTCGTGGTTGCACTAGCCGTCGACTCGGTGTAAGTGGGATCGTATGTGAAAAATATGGTTCACTTATCAGCAGCCAATCGTGCCGAATTGACAGGTGGACCAAACATTTCGGGGAATTATTCTGTTGACCTAACCCGACCGTGTATATGACAGGGCCCAAACGGTCAGCCAGTACGTTCCAGACGGTCCCCGTCTGGGAATTAAGTTACTTCAGTTTCGAAAGGCTACCGGACCAGACCACCTCTCTCCTACTCTGTTCTAGAACGTTGATATCAGTGTTGATGAAACTCATCCAGGCGGTTTGGGAATCCGAAGGAGTACCTCGTGATTGGTACCTGTCAACAGTAACTCTCGTTTCCAGGAAGGGGCCCGAGTTCTATGCGACAACCACAGAGACATCGGCCTAGTGTTCGTTACGTCCAAATTACTCGCTGGTCTCATTCACGTCAACTCACTAAGCCCAGAGGAAATCAGCTACGTGAAGAGCAGGCAAGATTCCGGTCCGGTCGAAGGTGCGTTGATCACATTTTGATTCTGCAACCGATCTCAGGGAATCGGCACTTTGATAGGCACCGACGGTCGTGGTCCTTTTAGACCTAACGACTGCTTTCGATTCCACTGATTGTAGCGTCCTCTGGAACTGTTCTCTCTGCAAGGGAGTACCAAAGAAATACAGTAATCTGTTACGACCACCGTATGCTCATTGTGTAAGCAGGGTAAGGGTTTATGAGCAACTATCCCGGGTGTTCATCACTTTTACTGGTGTACACCAAAGGTGTCTGATTTCCCCCTCCCTGTTCAATGTTGTCATGGACGACGCAATGGAAGGTGTGTTTGAGGAATCCAATGAGCCTGGTATTGAGCTTCTTCNATCACTTCTACTGGTGTACACCAAAGGTGTCTGATTTCCCCCTCCCTGTTCAATGTTGTCATGGACGACGCAATGGAAGGTGTGTTTGAGGAATCCAGCGAGCCTGGTATTGAGCTTCTTCCTGGAGCCAGGTGGACCGACCTGTAGTATGCGGATGACACTGTCTTATTTAGCCCTTCTGCCGAAGATATGCAGACCAGAACATGCTGAACAAAGTGAGTGACCGGGCTGGTTTCTATGGAATTTACTTCGCACCTTCAGTGTGTAAAGTGTTGTTTTAAGACTGAGGCATTTTCATTCCTATTGTCTTCGAAAAGAAGTCCGATTGTCACTGAAAGGTATATGAGGGTTATGTGCACTGTTTTTCTTTATGGTTGGAAAACAGCCTGTTCACGACGATGTCAACAGACTTTCTGTATTTAACCATCGTTGCCTCCACCAATTAGCCCGAATCAAGTGGACTGCTTACGTGAGCAATACGACCGTTCGCAATGCGCGATTATTTGGGCAACTAATCACGCTGCACAACCTGTGTTGGTTAAGTCACGTTCTCCGGACGCCAGATGTGCGTGTACCGTACCGGGTATTATGTACTGAGACCACCAACAGTTGGGTGAAACGACGTGATCACGAACTGTGAAAACCGTGCCGGTTGCGCTGAGCAAATTAGGTAGGTGTCGCCCGCCTGGCTAGGGTCCAGATGACCACTCGAATCGCTGGTCAGAAACGACACTCAAAATGACAGTGTGCCGCAGTCAATGACGTACCTGCATCCATACCATTCCGTTTACTCTTCTTTTGTTAATGCTTAACTTTTTAAGTAACGTTTTCCTCCCCTAAGATACTCCACGTTACTGCTGAGACGAGCGGACGCCCGAGCCACAGTGGCTTTGGTCAGGCCCAAGGCCGTTGTGATGAAGATGAAGATGACCCGGGTGGGATTTCCAAGTTAACCTCCTTCGGCGATATAAACGACGAGAAATTGTCCGAAGTAATCGTTGATCCGACAGAACGGTCCACTCAACTTCACTTTTTTCTCCTTTGCTATTAACTTTCATCTTTTCAAGCCGATACAGCTGGCGCTTTTGATGTTCACATTTCCAGACAAACAGGTCATTAAACTGCTCTGGAAAGCAATGTTTCGAGTCTAGGAATGGATGTGCGCTATATCTCTGAAACGCGCCTCTGCGCACCTAGCGGTATCATTCACTTGAAATCGTTCTTGGTTAAATTCCTGGTGACAACGAGGCCAAATCTAGTTGTAGAACGAAGCTTGTTCGATTGGATCCCAGTAAATAGCCTCCCATGAGCTGTAAGATTCTAGTCAGTCTGTCGACACAAATCAGAAAGACTTTGTGTCTAAGTCACATCTGCGCATGGCCTCACAGGCAATACTGAAGATGCTGTCAAAAACGCCTTACAGAATTTTCTGAGACAAGCTAAACTATCGGATAGCGGCATGCTCCGTCGCCATATGGACGCACAACTTGGCCATAGTAGTTCACAACAGAAGCGGTCAGGTGGATTGTTCGGTGTCCGAGAGGGACCAAACGTCAATGGCGATCGACCGTTACAGTTGTGTCTATCCCATGGACCGGAGTCATCAATTTCAGCACAAATGACGACAAGGTGTCACGAGGATTTCTCTCTGCTACTCAATCATGGAAGCAAATGTCATCTTGCAACCAGATAACGGTGGTACCACTCCGTTAAGGATCGTTCTTCAGTTTGGACTAACTACCATAACTCAAACCATGCCGTTGCCCGTGGCCGCTTTGTTTTACCGCTTGTCCAGAGATCATCTGCCCGCAAACACTGAGCGACGATAGTATACGAAACGCCCATCAAGCAGCATTGACAATTAAACTGCTGGGTCACTAGAACGGAGTGATCCCAACGAGCACTGAACAGAAGACCTCTCGTGAAGGGGTATTTTAAAAAGGAGCATCACCGACACAGTAAAAGTGGATTTTTGCTGAGTTGATAGAACTTATGAACAAACGTCGGCTGATCACCGAGTCTAAACACAAGGGCCTCTGTGAACTGAAACGCTAACTTGCGGAAAGTATGCATAAAAAACGTGACACTGTCTTAGCTGAGCCAGTCAAAGAGCGAGGAAAAAGGCATTTTTACTAGAGAATGACCTGGTGTTGATTTCTCTGACTCGTGATTGTACTGGTCGTCTACAAGATGTTAGTGGGACTAAATGTGAAAAAGTTGGCCCACTAATTTACAGCTTGTCGCAGCGACTTGGCACATATGGTGAACACTTTCAGGAACAACTTGACTGGCCTGAGCTAGCTCACTGAGCTGCCGATGACGGAGAATGCGCGGTTAGATGACATTCCAGGTGATCACTCGACGAGAACCAAAGGGGTCTACATTCGTAAAACGTAACAAAGCTGCGGGCCTGAACCTTTTATCTCCAACTATTCTCGAACATGACAATGAGAGATTGTTGTGTGAACTGTCAGCATTCCTTTGTTCCGCATGGGGAACTTGAAAATTGGTCCGCCAGTGACGTTTATTAATGGCCATTCACATTTTCAAAAAACATACCACAACATAAGGTGTATTAGCTTTGTCCCTGTCGTATCCAAATGGTGCACGGGCCTCATAATGCGGCGACTCCTGAACAGCACAGAGGGAATCAGACAACATGTGCGGTTTCGATATAGTCGCGAGTATATCGATCACGCTTCACTCCGCGAAAGAAAGGGAAGCATAGATAACCCTTTTCTTAGCGAACAGTTGTGGTTTTTTGACTTAACGACTACTTTTAGCCCGGTTGTCCGATATGCACTCCGGGAGGCAGTCTCCATCACAGAGGAGTTCTGGTGAAGTACAATGCGCTGAAGTCGTACGACTCATCTTCGTGCATACTGCGTACTTATGGGTAGCACATTCGAGAGTTCTTTACTTCAAGTGTCATTCGACAGAGGTTTTCGATATCCCCTTTCTTCTACAACCATATGATGGAACATAGTCCGGGAGCAGCACGCGGAGGTTTCATGGATCTCGGAGTGCATCTTTCAGAGAAAAGTCTGACTGCTATCGAGTGCGCGAACGACGTTGCATTACTTAGTGCTTCCGTAGAGAATATACGGACCATGATAAGCCGATCAAACAATATGACCAGTCCGCATGGTATGAATCTTACGCTTTCAGAACGTAGTGTTGTTACAAGATAGGGCTGGAGTTGGATCTAATTCAGTCACTGTAAGCAGGTCTCTGTCGATCATCTTATTTAGCTGATAAATGTGATCTCGTCAGCTTGGAACATTGTTGACGAGGTGTCCACGTGGATTACGAAAGCACACAAATGCGTTCGCCATTTGTGGCTTCGCGAGGATGTCCGAGCGTCGATCAAAGCCAGGTTTCCAGTGTGAGTGCGCCCTCACTTTTGCTTCAAAGATCAGCGACCTGACCCACTAATGCAAAAGATGTATATAGACTCTGGATATTTGGAAACCGTCGTCTCCGTCAGTTGGCCTGTATTAAGTAGGCTGCGTGTGGGGAACACGGCAATCCGTCGATTTGCGTTTTAAAAATCACGACCGAAGACAAACGCAGTGAATATGCGGTCTCCATGCCCTCTGTATAATGACAGTGTCTGTTGCCTCACGCATTGCCAGTGTGGCTGCCGATGGTGGGAAATAACCATAAAGCGATCATGGGCTACGAAATCCTTGATCGTCCGGTTGAGGAAGGTTCGTAGGTTCGGCGACCGCCCACACCGTTCTCTGAAAACGTTCTCAGACATGGCAGTGTCGTAGTCAATGGCGTGCATGTACTACAAGGTTGCTGCCTTTTATTTCTCATGAAGTTTCATTGTTTTATTCGCTGCCGATCTTTTCCTGCTTTTTTTATACGTTTCTACCTATTTGTTACACGGCTACTTGGTAAGCTACGATCAGGGAAAAAAACAGTAGCCGGAGTCATGTTGCCTATGGACATGACTCATGACGGAAAACAGTGTTGATGATGATAGCGACGTCCCGCCTGAAAGTGCCCCCGGTTACTTCTAGCGCTTCAGCTATCCAGGTTTAGACCATTTGATCGCGCGTAGCCCACACGTGCGTAAGCACAAAAATCGTGTAAAAACAAATTTCCTGTGGTGCGAAGGTTTAAAAATGATCACCTTTCCTCATCGCAAGCTTATAAGTGCACAATGAATTAGACTTTCACAGCTAATATGAACAGGTGATCAACAGTCAGATTAGCCGGCATTGGCTGCGATGCGATCAATGAGTTAAACGTGAGCTAGATACGGCCACAGCAAGAATAAAAAATTTGAAAAACCAACCAACATACCCGTTTTTGTTGTCGCATCAGTTCCAATTTCTGCATCATTTGTAACTGACGCAGGCGAGCAGCTTCCTGTTCCTTGAGTTGTCGGCGTGCAACGTGTTCTTGTCGCAATGCGTCCAAAGCTTCGCGGGCCTCGCGGAGTTGTGTCAACTTGTCCTGTAAACCCTCGAAGTAGGCTTTGAATAGCAGTATGAAGTAGATCAGTACATTGGTAAACAAAAACAACAGTGTGACAGAAAGAAGAGACCATCTGAGAACATTCAGTGAATGAGGGCCATATGTAGGATTATCATTGTTTTCACTCCACCACAAAAGAATATTAAACAGAGAAGTCAAACCTAGGTAGCAGCGTTGTCTCGCCACTGGCACCAATTTTTGAGTTATTGATTTATAGTTCATTAGAAACTATTAAGCCATAGCTCACTACAAGTGCCACTGACATGGTGTACAAATCAGTAAAACACACTAACAAAAGATCTATTTGTAGAACACCACCAGGCAGGCTACCGAAAACGGGTTGCCCAGATACATGAAGTGGGGGATTTTCTTCGCACCAACACCATCCTCACAAACCTAGAATGGACGGACTAGCTGACGGCACATGTTAGAGCTGTGCGCAATGATTGAGAAACAATGCCATAACACGTGCGGTGGGTGAGCTAGCCTGTAGACTCACGCCATGCGCACGACTGGCCAAGTTAAAACTAACAGGTCGAACAAATTGAAGAATAATGCGACAGGTAATCGGTATGTACCAAAGCAACTATCAGGTTGTCTGGTCGCAAAGAACTTGAATGTTTGACGGCCGAATTGTTAAATGAGAAAGGTGAAAATGAGCGAACAAGCGCCTACTCAGACAAGTATGACGTCAATAAAACATTTACAACTTGAATCACGATAAATAGAATAGACTCAATGATATTGAGAGTGACAGGAATTCTTGAAGACGTCAGCAAACTGCCGCCGTGAATTCGCTCAACGGTAACGCCGTTAAGCGGCAGGTTGAATGTGTTCGGCTTACAACTACCCCGATATCTGGTCCAATATTGTAAGAGGTGCTTCAAAGCTGTGGATGAAAGACTTTAAGGTATCAGGCATCTGACTGCAGATAGACATAATCAACGTGGGGTAAAATTGGGCGGTGAAAGTGTAGAAAACAACATTACACCTACAGGAGAATGGATGTCACAACAACGGATCAATGTTCCGTGTGACCTGCACACGATAAACTGTGGCGTCCACACTTTATACAGCTGTACACGTGTATCGCATATTACAATTCAGGGTGCAGTTTTGATGATCGAGCGAACAACGAATCCAGCCTGGAAAATATCAGTGCAGTGAATGTTGACCTCGTGTACAGCGAGTTACGGAGCACATCTCACCACTCGGTTTTTACGGGTAGCAAAAGAAGGGGAATTTTTGCTCAGTTACCGCAAAAACAAACAGCCGGACTGCAATTTTTATTCTCGCTAATTATGTATATCTTCGCTGCAAACGGATTTGAACTCCGGTTCAAATTTTTATGGAGTAATCGTGTTGACCAGCGTTATTAGTACTGCATAAAGCACGCTAAGCCACATTCGCTTGTGAATGCCGACTGGACTGCTCAATCATTTCGAGATAATCAGTGGCTGACTCATAAACTTGAGCAGTTTCTTTTTGAAAGAGACCAAGTCAGAATTCTATCGGAATGCGGAAGCTGTAGTCGAATGGGAGTGGTTAAGCAGACCCAGTCTCTGATCGCCTCACGGAACACATTCATCCAATGGCCGACGGATAGAGCATATGCAATAACTGTGGGAACAATTACCACCTTACTTTTTCTGTCTAATTTTATGGTCACCGGTGCTTCTTGGATAAAACCGATTCAAATCGTACCTCAAGGTAACGCACAGTGGTAAAATGCCACGATTAAAATTGTGGCGAGCATCACAGTTGAACATAAACGACAAGATAGTCTAAATGTTATCAATAAACAATATCGAAAGAAAGGTCTAATAAAGTCTACAGGAATCTGCTGGTTCAAAATAGGAATAAGAAAACCTGGCTATGATTAATAGGATAGGAAGTACATACAAGAATCGTATAATGATGAAAAGTGACAGGGGAACAGAATATTACGTAAATACAGATGCACTAACCTCGTCGATCTTCAAGTCCCTGTTTACACTGCAATAGTTGAGGATGCATTTCATGTAAGGTGAGAAATAATGCTTGCACGGTTGTATCGTTCGCGATACTGCGGCCGCGTAGGCTATTACTTTGTAGGCGATTGACAAAAAATTCAATACTAGCCCGCAACGCGCTCAAGAACTCTTCTTGCTTTGACGTCATCAACTCTGGCACACCAGGGAGAGTAAGACCAGCTGCATGCGTGTTGTTCTCGTTGCCTGAACGCTGGAACAAAAAGGGAGTGAAGATACAATGTTAAAAGAGTGAAATACCATGTAGAAAACGGCTGTTGTTAGGACAATCACTAATGATGCAGTGTGTACCTAAATGAAAAGAATAAAATTGAAACCGCCGCCAGAAAAACGAGAACGCCAGGACTCATTCTACCTGTTGACAAGACTCGAGATCTCCCAGCTATGGTTGGCTTCGTGGTAAACGCGTCGCCTATTCTGGATTTCAGCACACACCCACGACCGGTTCGTGAGCAGCTATCGAGAAACCCTCGTGATAATGGAACGGAAGGTTGAAAGTGGTTTCAGCTGGAGCTCACCTGAACTTAGGAATGCTAATAACATAATCACTGACAATAACGACTCAAAACATTTAGTTAGAAATTCGCATTTTCCAAACACTTGTGACAGACTCCAATGTGAAGGAGACACTTTAAGGAACCACGCAAGAATTGAAAAACAGTGTCAACGGGCCGGTTGCACCAACTGTTGTACAAACTAAAGATGAGGTAACGGATACAAATAAAGTCACACATTTGACTCGGATCAAAAGTAGACGACGAGTTAAGTGTGTGGATGGCAGTTTCTGATTATCTAGATCTGGATGACACGCTAATATCCACGAAGAGTATACAAAAAGTGACCCGCAATTCCAGACCCATAGAGCATAAGCTAAGTTTCATCAGTGTCCTTAACCACTATCTTATTCCCAGCTACCGAAAAACTGGGGCGGCTATCCGAGTGCTACCGAACGTTTCCATTAATTACAGATAGAGTGGAAATTTTCAGAGAAAACTCATGAAGAGATAAGCGAGTTAACTGGACGAATAAACGGCGAAAAAATTGACAGCATTGACAGTAGGACGTCGCGGATTCATGACTGGTAATTGGAAGCCTATTTACCTGTAATTATTGGTCATGTGATGGTGTGGATTATTCAGTCAGATAATACACAGCGCATAAGATTCTGGAAAAACATAAACGACGCAGAAGCTAATCGAACGACCAACAACAAACAGAATTGCGACTCTATGATCATTCGTTATCGGGTACGCCAGACTGACAGTTTTGGAAGCTCAACTAAATTGCACTGAAGCGCAAAAACAAAGAAGTTTTACACCCTCGAACAACAACAGATCGGCAGTTGAAAGACACCACTTTTAGTCTAGCACTATTTCCTCTGGGGCAAATAGGGAGGAGGCTGTAGCATCATGTAAACATACACAACATGCATTATATTCTAGAGGAAATAAGAAACAACACCCAAACATAAATTGTAAGATGAGGCGAATTCTCGATGGCTAGAATGTGACGTAAAAACGTGTACAGAAAAACTAGAACACAAAAACCAAAGACATCAAGGTCACAAGTAACCAGTTAGTTTTCGAGTTGAGAAACACATGTAACACAAACATCCAGGCTGGTTTACGTGACCCAACGATGGATAAACAAGCACCCTGAGTTGGAATTATTCACCATACAACGAGCAAATAAAATATTTCGAAACAACTGAACAAGTTTTCATGCCATAACACTGCTCGATGTGTAGCATACCAAACCATCTTTCACAGACAGCAAAATGTAGACGTATTGATTCAGGGTTATTGATAACAGTCCGAGAATTTTGTTGTTATGGTTGAGTAAGATCAAAGTGTTGCTGAACTGTAATCGCTTGCTTCAGCTAAGAATTAGCTGAGCGTAGTTGTGGAAGTGCGATGACTCTCTAAGTGGCAACCTCAAGGTACGCATGTGGTCTCCTGTATCATGAGGGAGAAAACGTTTGAATTCAGAACAAAAACACGAAGAAGAATCGATTAGAGAACCACTTTTAACATGATCGGGACAGGCGTGCGGAGAAGCAATTTACCGTCTTCAATCGGAACATCTATTGTTGATAAACACAGAATAGGATTTTATACACCCACATCGCCCGATGCAATTACACACTCAGATAAAGTGCACCATACACATACGTACCTGACGTCGAACAGTTGCGGGTTTCACTAAATGTTGGTAGTCTCGATGGATGATACCTGACATGATAAACGTACATGGTTCAATCATAACAGACTATGAGTGTAAACTGTTTGGTCGTTTCATCGTGTACCACGTGATTCACCAAAATATGCGGACAGCTGTGTCGCTCGTAGTTTTGCCGTCTGATGCGGGTCCACTGACGATAGGCGAACATAGCATACTCATATTTTCGGCCCAAAAAGCTACGTTTATGAACCACACAACAGAATGGATCCCACAGAGGTATTAAGATACCCTTTCATAATGATTAGACGACGAGGGTTGGTGAAATTAACATGCAATCAACAAGGTGGACAGGAAAAAGGTACGACACTTGAAGAGTTGACTATCTGTGTATCTTCGCTTGGTAAGCCGAATGAGTGTACAGAGATCAACAATTTGCATGCTTTTCATAGGCTCGTCCGAGAAAGAAGCAGCCAGAGTAAATTTAGCCCTCAGATCTGATAACACAATGATAGTGAACCGCCCAAATAAACGCAGATGCCAGAAGATGTACTGAGGAGCGGGAATATAATCAATATGGCTGAACAAGCGTTAGGATTTCACCCGTTTTTCTCCGAGTCTAGGTCACACAATAGTAGTCATAATAACAACATATAATCATTAAGTAAAAAAAAACGAAACATTGACTCGTGGCCGTAAACGGTATCAATTGAAAGGAAATGGCAATTGATAATTGAATAACATCGAGTTTTGTAGAAATAAGGCCAATTAAAGAGTGACGAGAGTAAGACCGAGGGCTTTGAGTAAATTAATAAGTGTATCTACAGAGGTCCAAATTAAGGTAGCGAATTGTATTGCATTCGCACGTTATGGAGCAAACAGTGATAACGGCACACATCCAGTGATGAGTAGACTAACTGAATGATGTTGGATGGAGAGACCTTAGACGCCAGACATGGGATGTACCGAATGTATCGCCATAGTCTAAAAACACACGGGCAGCTCTAAATGTATCAGAAAACGAGGACTCAATGGAATGAACTAGAAAGAGAAGGGCATCAAGAGTGGAACATGAGTGAAGACAGCGTACGTGATGCCAATCTGGGCTGCCGTCTGCATGAGAATTTTACGAAGTTATTTAATACCAGACAAGCGAGATCAGTGGAGAAAATGGGGACGATATTGCGGTTGAATGTGAACTACTGGTCCCCTTATTAAGACGAAAAAAAATAATTAAGCAGGCACAAGGCGTAATTTACGGGCACAACATCTCATATTGTATTAAAGGCCAGTACAGTTCCGACACCAATGATGCGAGTGCACGAACCACTTCAGCTTCCGATGAAGGACTGTTAGTGATCAGGCAAGTGATCACCTCGGTTCCATTGTCAATACGGTCCGAGTCAAACCAGCTGGAACGATTGCTGAAGTATTCAGCTCAGCTATTACTTCGAAACACGTTATCTTTTCGACACGTGATTCAATCAAGCATACATTAAACTGGCTCGTAGCTCGATGTGATTCTCATGACAGGTTTAGGGGGAGAAGTTCGGTTTCAATTTGACCCGAAAGAAATGCTTGGATCAAGCACTTCTCAATGATAAACTCAAGCCAACAACGGTGCTAGAATCGTAACTTTACGTTCTGGAGACGGGACTTTCTGAATTACTGGTCGGAAGATGCGGACTTTAAATAAGTCAACACCTGCCAGCTGTTTTGATTTTCGGCAAAAATATCAACACGCATGAAAAACCCGATACCGGAGAGAAAACAGAAAGATTAGAGAGTGGTGGATGGGTCGAAATGAGCAGCAGTCAAGCAACGTCACCGCTGAGACTTTCCAGTTGCCCACATTGCTACAAGAAACCGACCTAAGAGAGATAACCTAGTCACAAGTGAGATACGGTCTTCTTGAGGGACTCGCTCCTGCGAGGGGTGTACAAGGGGAGAACATAACCTGAGTGAGCAATTAAACAAAGTCGGGGATGCCAGGATCTACTTCATGCTACAATGCACAAAAGAGATTTTCGAGCGTACTGGAAAGTTAACCGACGGAGGGATTGAAACAGTTCTTTTTCAAGGGTAGTCTTTCCAGTTATTTTTCTTTTCAATTCAGGAAGATTAACCCGGCTGTATCCATATCGGAATCAAGTAAAACAGTCGAACTCCACAACAGCAAGTCAACATGATTTCGATCGGTTGCCATTAATCGAACGATAGCAAAGTAGCATAGATAAATGAACCCACTGGACGGCCAATAACATACCACATCTGTGCAGCGTCACATTGTCATGTCAGATGCCATTGTGTGCGGATCAAAGAGCAGACAAGTGTGTACAGAATAGATTACACTATGGATTGAATGTGAAACAAAAACATAATTGGTGTGACTGAAAAATGCACGCATCGATGTGCAGTGGATCAATATAATCGGAGAGGTGCATGGCAGGAAGGAACTGAAGGAAAAAGTATACCAGGGACATCTAAACTAGAAGGTGACAGAGCTTAAGCACAGCAGTTAGTTGAATGGTTTATCGTTCGGTATGTAGGTTAGCAGGTGTAAGGAAAAGTGCTGCTACAAGGTACTTGGAATATTTAGTGTCACGTGAGTACTCATAAATGGTTGGTAACGGCTCTGAGCTAGCTGATTTCTCGTTAACAAGCATTGACAGGATGATTACTGACTGCAATACATCGAAAAACTGTAGTCTTATGAAACGTAACACTTGTTGCTACCGTTTTAATTGCAGAAAGTCCACTTGAAAGCATGGATCGTTTCTCTCATTGGAGTAACATCACCCTGCTTGTTTGTGATGTAGTTGACGCCATGAGTGGAGGAATACACACATCTCCTTCGTCCGCGTGTCACCCAAAGCAAGAGTAATATAGTGCCTGTATGTAATCCAGCCGTTGCCATAGTTCAAAAAACGAATATTTTCGCAATCCGATACACGTTTCTCCATTGGAATCAATGGTCTATTGACGCGTAAACCAGTCCTTAGGAAAATCCGGTTGTACGGTTATCTCATAAAAGGAAAATGTGAACATGGAGATGACCAAAATGACCTAGATTCGGATTTGTGAGTTAGCCCGGACAAGAAGTCAAGTCTGTGTACAAGTGAAGGTGTTCGGCCAAGATTCTGTACCACAATCAGAATAGAAAAGAATGGAACCAAGATGTCGTGCCGAAAGTGCACACAAGATCAAACAGCATTTTGACCGTCGTCGTGGAAGCACCAAGCACAAAACCGATATCGATTTTACCGTATAGCTCAATCTGTTGGTGCTCAGTGAATAATTCACAAACTAAAACCACTACCATTCGTGTTACCGAAACCATAATTCAACAGATATCCCGGCAGCCTGTTTTGTTTCTACCGATGCCAGTGTGTCAGGAATTACTGTCAACGCGTCGCGTAGCGGTAACTACATTTGTACGCATTCACCCACACATTACGAAGTGCAGAAACCCACATTCACATAGACCTAACTTCACGACACTCGGGTGGGGGTCCAGCGCTTTGACATACTTCGATGTAGTAGTTCACAGTACGAACTTTCGTTATGATGAGTGTAACGATTCTACATGCTTATATCACCAGTACAATTCGAACAAAAGAATACCTTGAGTCTAAAGTTGCACTGAACAATAATACCTCATAGTTATTGATTGCAAGAATAAGAGCAGTCGATGGTACCGCTGCCTCATCGCGCTCACTCTTAAATCTAAGGACCCATTTTGTTCTCGAGTGGACTGATTCGATGGAAACGGTGGGCCACAGCTCGAAACCACAATCTTCGTATCACGAACTGGAGCCATTCATTGACTACTGACCAGCCTTCGTGAGGTTTTTGTGAAACGCGAGGCAAGATAACTATTTATTATTGCAACTAGTCGCCTCCCGTATATCAAAGTGGATGTTTTCCACCTCCAACAAGGCTGGCTCCCCAGCTCCTACTTCCTACGAGGGTTTATTATCACGTATCCTTCTGAGTTATTGCCAGGCTGCCCACACGTACATATGGGTATATGAGGTGGCTCGGGATCGATATGTCCATGGCTTTGGCAGTTCAAGAGCTTAAGACGAAGCTTCTGCAACTACCGCCACATTAGCATAGACATCAAGATAAGGTACGCCTTTGAAGCTATGAGCTGAAACATACACAGTAAGCCTAACCAGATTTTAACAGTCCAAGCAAACAAAACAAAGCATGGCAAAATTAAAACACCACTATGTATCGGTGTCGCCCAAAAAACTAAATTGAAAAAACGAACATGAAGCTCCACGAATAAAGTAAGACAGTGCAATAGAAGAGGGAAAGCTTAGCCAGGCTGCCAGGTGATGCAGCTTGCTACTAAAAATGTTCAACCAATAGCCAGCCTGTTACTGCGCTAAAAATGTGAAGAAATACGTATTTTCTTCAACCATTTAGACGTAAGTGGGTCGTATATGCTGGTGCATAATACTCTCAAGTTACACTATGAAGATTCACGCGTTGGTGCACACAAAACATTACCACAACCACGTCCGAAACGACGTTCACGGCATGATTGACACCAATCTGTGTAGGAGACTGAACCCGCAGTGGTACCGGAGAGGAATATATCGGCGCACTTGGCTGAGGCATCGAGGCAGCGTGCGAGGCTTCGTGATTGGCTTTACTAGCGGCCTGGCTGATTGCATTTGCGCGGTTCTCCCAATAGTGGCGATTCAGGTAGCGTGCCAATTCCGGATCCATATCGGTCGTATCCAGGACCGGAAGTAATTGCAGCGGTCCGCGTTCAACATGAGCTCCTGCATGTGTTGTATTCGGTTCGATGGGCTTTTGCGACGTCAGGTTTGTGCCACGACGCTGAAAAGAAGATCAATCAGTTAGTGAAGCACTGCTCAAGGATTTCAGCCGCGTGAGAGAGAAAATCCGGGAAACAAGTATATGCATATACATGGAGAGAACGACAAGGGTTAGGGGAAAAGAATAGCAGGCTGTAGGACGATTTTCAAGCAAACGTTTTTCAATCCATGTTAAACACAACTCAAGGTAATGTAGGCTTATACGATAGACAAATTTCCAGAGACCTACAAATATTCTCAAAGCTGGCTAACTTCAGTTCCTGTGAGTGGATGTAACCTACATGTCTTATAAGGTTGGTAATTACCTCTCGTTCCTTCGACTCGGCTTCACTAGCACTGAGAGCCAAAGCTAATTCAAGCTCTTCAGCTTCTCGCGTTTCTAGCTCACGTTCCCGTCGTTGCCGCTCTCGCTGAGCCTGAACGGAATGGATGTCAGAATAAGGTGGAATGAAAACCTAAAAATGTAACCGAAATTCCGTGTGTAAAAGAAAAACTGTAATGTGCAGCGTAACAATTAAAAAAATGATATCGGTTTTAGCGGATGTCTAGTCGCATGTATATCCAATTAATCTTAGCACTGTTTGAGCATTATGTACAAGACAGTACACAAGCTGATGAAATTTCCCAGTCTTCTCACAACACTACCAATGATAAACATAGACATAGGTAGTTCACTTTAGTTGACAAACCTGTGACTTACCTGTTCATCAGAATTTGATTGCGGCTTCTTCTCTGTGTTAGGCTTCTCCTTTGATGGATTGCTGCATACACAGAGATGCGAGTGGATAAACCGGTTGGTAGTCAAGAGGAAACGATAGTTTGCAAAACTGAGAAGTGATGTATGCACGTGTGTACGTTGATCAGACGTATTCGTATGTGGATTGAAGTACTACAAGAACACCTAGGTCACAGTGTTTGAACAACAACGTTTGGATCAATAGCAAAAACCGCAACCGCAAAGGATTGAGTTGGAGCATGGAGGGCCAAGATATTGTGCCTCGTTATGCTTCTAACGATTACACCGCTTGACACAGGGGGTTGAAATGACGTGGTGTCATCATACCGCCCAGTTCAGCCTGACAAGTCACTAAGATGCGTACGTCATCATATCGTGTCAAGAACCTGTCTCTATGTGGCGTGCACTGATCGGACCTGAGTGGCCTAACACTGATCATGTTGAGTTGATACGGAACGGTGATTTCGAGCGGAGACAACTTCTTGATAATTTGTTTTCAAAACTGTGAAGTTACAGAACGGACAATCATTGAATGAATGGGGTATGCATGTGAAGCGTTAGTTCGATCAACAGTGAACACCAGATGGAAAGTTATTAGGACATGAGATCAGGGCACGCGGAGTACTTGGAGAGTTTAGTGGGTGTGGGGGAGAGAGGTAAAAGTGGAAGTGGTTCGGGGTTCGAAATAATACAAACGAGGTAGTAGTGAAGGGAAAGAGGACTGGGTCATAGGGCAAGATTTGTTTGTACTGGACCGACTACATTCAGACCAGAAAACATGGTATCCGTACAAATATCTTGCGTGCACATACCGGTTGAAGTATACGGACGGTGTCAGCCACGGGCACCTGAAGGGGATGTACACTATTTGATAATTTGTCGAGGATGCGGAAGAATACTGCAAACAGTTGGGTGATCATAACGTGGTGGCGTGTGTCCATGAGATGTGTGAAAATAAAGCCACTGATGTCTGAATAAGTTCCCACTAAGCCAAGCTAAACGGTGCTCTTCGATTCTCCTAGACGGTTGTCTTATTGTATGACTGAAGTAAGTAGCCCTAAAAGAGTAGTTGGCATGATGCACACACATAGGTGATGAAACAACACAATTAAGCTATAAGGTAGGAGAACATCAAGCATCCACTTAAAAGACAACATTGAGTTGGACTGCAACAAGTGTGTCCTGGTGATCAAATTAATTTTCGGGTTAGGAGTTCGCGCACTACGTTGTCTTTGAAAAGTAGGCACAAGATTGACATTTTCATGTATGGTATTCGATAAATAACGTTTTAGAAAACTTTCGGGGTCGCCACTGCTCTCTTACCGAATCCCATCGCAGGTGTCAAACAAGCTACCGTACGAATTCCTTCCGTTTGGTATGTTTAAGTGCCATGGAGGCACAAAACTATGAAGACGGATGTAATGACTAACCCACTGTCAATTGGAGTCATGTGTGCACGTTATTCAGTTGGTGAGTGGTCATTTTATAAGTGTGTGGATTTAATGAGGATACTTTTGTTCGAAACCATAGTTCTGAGGATCTTTGGCTCAAGCAAAAGAATGTGATAAATATTTGAAACACGTTGGTAAGGCTAATGAAGACGGCAAAGATTCAAATTAACTGTAGGTAGAAGTATTTTATGTTTAGCATAACACCAAGTGAGACTCTTAGTTCATATAGACACAAAGTTTACACATACAAAGGTTATATTGGCGAAAAAAGCAATCCATGAATTCTGATTGGATGTGGAGTTTACAAGAGCTATGCCAACAGGCGTATACACACACCGATGTAGTAGCGACAATACCGATTTTATGGAGCACCATGTTCAAAGACGTCATTAAAGCTATGGGAATTAATTTGTTGTTGATATTCGTTTTCACGAAAACTGGATAAATGAAAAGGAATTCACAGACATCAAATATTTCACCTGTGCGTTTCCTCATCGACAACTATTACACACTGTTTGTACAATCAGATTTCAAAAACCAGAAAAATTTTATCAGTATCAACAATGTTAACGGCAATGCATCCGTAGTCCACAGTAATGCTTAAAAAAACATTAGAAAAGAAAAGGCATGACCTGTTTTCTAAAGATGAAAGAAAATGAAGCTATGGAAATTGAACAATCAAAACTATCATGTTTAAATTCAAGCATTCAACAACAGGCTTAACGATAGCTAAAGCAGAGTTGACTGATGGAGCAAACGTGGTGTTTGTAGTAAATATACGCACTAAACGGTATTTCAGGTTACCTTCGGTGATGTGAACGGGGCTGTTTGGAAATTATCGTCCTACGAGGCATCGCAAGTATGAATGAGTGAAAGAGACCACCAAACAAGTGATACCAGCTGATGTGTATTACTTTGCCTTCAGACAATCTCCTGTAAAACCGCAGTATTAGTGTCAGTGTGTTTAACCACACAGGTATACTGTCATCATGCGACCCAATTCAATAACGACCTTAAACTAACTTCACCTTACCAACTAACTGATTGGTGTAAAATGAATCCGTCAGATGATCACAGGTTGCTGAGACCTAAACGATGTAACCATGGTGATTGTATTTTTTGAGGACGGGAGTGCGTTCATTTTTCCATCAAACAGACCAATCACATGAGTTAAGACCAGTACATGCGAAACCAGCTAGACCAAACGAAAAGGACGCAGAACAAAACATGTGCACCGGGAGTGAAAAGACCGTCGTTCTCGTGCGAAACAAAAACTTGTAAACAAGCTCGAGGCTGACTGTCATCCAGACCTTCAAAGAGGCCTATTAGCTGCGCAATCACTAGAGTAGCATCATTGCAAAATGCCAGGATTAGAAAGTATCAAAGAATGAACAACCAAGTGGGATATATGAATCTTGAACCGATACAACAGCTGACGATTGACAAGTTAAACGAACCCATTAAAAATGCGTTGACTAAAAAAAGCAACAAATCAACTTCCGATTACAAGTGGATCAAAACTGTGCTTTTACTCATAAACAGGCATTTATCCACGACAAGAAAAAAGTATGCTGTGATTCATTCAGACAAGAAAACAGCAGCAGTAAAAACAATTGTCCAGAGAGAGACCGAAGAGATTGAACGTGTACGTTCAAGGCAATACACGGATTGTATAGTAACCCATCAGCCAGTTCTCGTGATGAAGGTCAAGTGTCTGAGTGTGGGTAAGAAAGCAGTGCGCAAACTGTCTTTGTGAAAAAGGCACTGGATTGAGCAATCTGATCGTGATTTAGAAGGCTACTTTATGATTGCTGTGAATCCCCCGGGAAGATGTACTCCATCGCGCACGGAACAGTAATGCGCCTGATAAGAATGAATTTTTATTTTGGTAAAAAAGAAAACGGAAAATCTCGGTCCCGAGATTAATGCGACTGTCCCAGAAAGCTGCTCCCAAATAAACTAAAAGACGACTGCGAAGGACCAATTTCTTCCGTTCCAAAACGTGTGCAACAGAGGAAAATACATATCTATATGATACAGGGTGACCTACAAACATTATCTAATCTGAAGATCGAAGGACAGCTACTAAGGATAGGTGGTTAAGGTCACGTAACTACCGATGAGCCCAGCGGATGAGGATGACTAAGTGAAAAAAAACAGCGAAGGTTGGCTCTCAATTGTTCTGGGAATACCTGCTCATTCTGATTGGATAAAATCGTTTTGTGGAAAAAGGATACGGTTCTGGACGAAAAAATGGGATTCCTTAACAAAGATGCACAGCCAAACGCATTTTTTCAATCAACTCAATGTTGAACTGGATATGAATGAGTCCCCTCGGTTCTTCGACGCGAAATGATTGACGGAATGATGGATTCTTAAAGTAGTTTTTGTGAAGAAACACAGACAGGCCAATGTAATAACTTTGACAGTTCTATTCCGAAAAAGGAACATGGCCCGTTCCCTAATGTGACGCCCAAAAAAGCTTGATCAGGGGATTTGCTGGAAGATAAATTCTATTCTATTGGCAACATGCTACAAGAAAATGGCTAGTGAGGTAAACCAACTGCACGCAGTATCATCCACTAAAACCTTGTGTCGACCTCGCTCCAGTCCAGAAAAGACAACTACGGAACGTTTGAACCGTCAGTTGCGAAATCGAGATGCTGCAGCACTCATAAACTCATACTCAGGCTCAACGTTAACAATAAGCAATATATTGATAACAAATCAATACTCGTATATCAGTTCACTTGTCAGTATTGTAACGTGGAACGGCTAGACGCATGTACGAACGGATTAAAGTGTCATCGTGTTTGGATCAGAGCCCGGGTCACAAACCAATCACACCCACTATGTCGTGGACATTTATCAAGTAGACGGGTCGAAAGGATTCCACGTCGTCAACGCGGCACCAGTCAATCAACCCAAGGTACTGGTGACAATCGTTCTGACTACCATTAGACAGCGTAACCTAGCATACCGTCCCAAAAAAAGTTCGCTTAGACCTTATAAGTTTTCTGGTTTCGATGACTACATCATCCTCTTCCATCCACACCAACAGAAAGACGACCTCAGTCATTCGACACAAACCTATCGCATGTCCAGAACGAGTGATGGTTACCCTAATGATAAGATTGGTTGGCGTACCTGAGTGTAAATGATACGCATGCTGATGTGGAAACAAAAGTAGTACAAGTAGTCTCCAGATTTCGCCTGTAACAAAGCAATAAACTAGGTCGGATGTGGAATGGACTCTGGCCGATCTCCGGAACCAAAACCTTTAGCCTTCAACCGTGCGATATGTAGTTCGTTTCCTTACCATCCAGCTACCCTGGACGCACTAGCGACAGTGACTCGGAGACGCTTGTGAACACTGGTCCATTGGTGGCCGCGTAGCAGAGTTTCCCGTACTAGCTAGTTTATATTGGAGGCAATAAGCAGGAGGTCAGTACATGGTGCAGGTTACAGAGATGAGAGACGCAACATCGAAGACCGATTCCGCGAAACTTCTGATGTGGGAGCACTTAAACCTATACAGTGCAGTAGACTTGGAGTAAGCTTGCATATACGTTGCCGGAGCAAAACGCACAACTCGGTTAACGAACTATTCAGTACTGATATTCTGTTCGTTGTCTTCTTTATGTTCTGGCTTAGTTAATCTACTATTCAAAAAAACAGCGGTTATCTGTCTCATACAAATGCGCGCAAACACGGCTTTAACAAGCCACCGAGCTGTTACCATTAACAACGTCTGCACTCAATGGCTTGAGAATTGCTAGACTGACCAGTGCGCAATAAATAGAATGGTCTAAACGAAGATACGAACATGGTCTAATAGAGGAGTAAGGGTCACGGTAAAACATTGCGCCGGTAGCTCAACAGAGCAAGTACGTGACCAACGAAGTAGTTAGGCCAGTGAATTTCTTGACCGACGAAAAACGATGTCAATCAAAGCAAGAAAACATAAAACTCAACGGAGAAAAAACCTACAAAAATGAAAACTTACAAGCAGTCAAGACCACACTTACTGTAGGCGCCGAATGGTCATGATGTACGACAGTGGGGCAGACAGACAGGCGAACAACGAGAACAGTTTCATTAATGAACCGGAAGCTACGTTTGCTTTCGTGCGAATACACAACATTATGCAGTAAGGTGAAGTGTATCGGCGAGTGACCAGAATCTTCCGGGTGACTCATGCGTCGAAGCTGCTTATATGAATTACAACAAATAATCGGAACACTCGTCACCATCATAACAGCCATGAGTCTGACCAGAGGATACTGCGGCTCGGGCCGTCCCTCACTTCAACAATAAAGTGGGATATCCTAAAGAAAAAATATCATAAAGGTTACAAGTTACTAAAAGAAGACTAAGCGGAAGAATTGAAAATGATGTGTATGCAGGTGCACCATTGATTACGGCACACCGCCATCTCGGATAGCGTTTCTAGCCAACGATTTGAATGAGCACGAGGACCCTGCCCAGGCAGGCGACACCTACCCACTTTGCTCAAAGCAACAGGCGGGGTCTTCATGTTTTGCGACCACTTTGTTGCCTGATCACCAGGCGGTTTCACCCAACTGTTGGTGGTCTCAGTATATAATACCCGGTAGGGTAAACGATCACGACATACGGAGTACGTGACCCAAACATCGTAGGTTGTGCAACGTCAGCAGTTGACCAATTGATCGGGCGTCTCAAGCGTTCCAAAATGCGCGC
>QNGE01007185.1:0-24913 GCA_008508345.1 Paragonimus westermani | reverse complement strand
CTTATGGAGTACTCCTTTCTTTAGCTTCATTCAATCCGGACAAGATGTTCACTTTGTGCCACACTGGAAGCATATATCATACTAATGATATCTAGCAATATCTACGTACCAAATATGATTCTCCTGTAGAGTGTAAAATGTCTGAGTATCGGTAGTTGCTTCTGCTAAAACGACAAATTTTCCTCCTAGTCTTGATCTGGTTCCAGTGGTATATTTTTCCTGGCCCAATTTGCACGCGGCATTATTCAGGATAGGTCGGATTTGTAGTGAACAAAGCTTCCTAATCAGGACAGGCTTTTTGAACGACCCTCCCACGCCGATCTCGATAACGCGGCAAGTTACTTTCACTACAGCGCCGGATTATGGTCAAGATAGAATAAAAAGGCCCACTGACATGCAGTAACTTTTGCTCAATAATCAGGCCACAATACTGGGAAATGTTATATGTCGCTTCGCACTTGGCAAGACAGGCTGTGTATGATATCACGTCAGAGTCCACAAAAATGGTGCGATGGACCTAAAACCATAACATGACGTACATCAGTTTCTATGAGAAAATTGTTAGGCTCCGGTCAGTTCATGAACTCACCGTGCTTTTGAAAAAAATATCGCGATAGCACGATTTGTTGGAGAGATATCGTGTTTCCACTTTTTCTACGTGCACACATTGTTGTATGTTGCTTCGCATCCATGCACTGCCTCTCAAACGCGTAGATGTTTGCTGGGAAGTTTGTCGAAAGACAGGTGTTATCGGTGGTGGGCTGTGGTGGTCAAAGTACTGAGGCGATGGATCCGAGTGATTTGACCTGGAACGTGCGTGTAGCTCGTGCCAGTTAGCATGGCTGTGGTTACAGTAGTATATGGTGACTGCTCGCTAATAAGCCGTTTGGTTAGGCCATTTGGTTAGCATTCTCGTTAAGTGATTCTGATTCCGTTTTTTGCATTCGGCTCCATCTTTCTGTAGGAAACCCTATTCATCACTTCTCTTCCATGGCTACGGTTTTGTTCACCGCCAGCTGAACCAGGTTTTTCGGTGCATTCTGGTGGTTTAGTGGTCCCCGACCGTCCACTTCTGTGGTCTTATATGCTTTGAAACTTGGTGCAATGTTGGATTCACTGGCGAGCCTTTTCCCGCAAGATTTTGAGTTCTTTAATATCCTGAGTCTGCGTTTTTCTGCAAACATTGGTGCTTGTTTGTTGCTTTGCTGTTTCTTGGCTTGCTCTCATGATGAACGACAGTTCGAACACTGACACTCATAAGTTTGGCTCATAATTAGAAATGATTATGTTGGCAAACTTGACTACTATTTTATTGTACATTGCATCCTTGAACTGACAGTAGAGGGAGATATTCCGTGGATTGCCCATAGCCAGCTTTATTGGTGTAACTGCGTCAACAATTACATTGTTCGGGAAAGGTTTTCTCAGAATGTGGATGGTAAATCTCTAATTTCTAAACGAAGACAACGTGACTAACAAGCCCAAAAATCGATTTTGCTGCAAGACATTTTAGGTTGGAGGAAAATAGTAAGCCTGTATTTTATTGAGACAGGCTCTGAGTTGTGGGATACAATCAGTAGTCCGATGGACATATTCGTGCGAGGTTTCAGTTCTCGTAAACTGCAGTAGCCTACTACCTCGATGCTAAACTAACACAGCTCATTGTTCATTCAAATTTAAGGTACATTAAATGCTGTTGTTTATGTTTAATTATTCTGACAACGTGTTTTCCATACGAGCCTGAGAGATCCGTGCATCATCAGTCGGTTGTGTAGATTGGTGAAACAACCTTTGCGCCTTCTGTGCCACTTAAATCAGGCATATAAGCTATTGCTTTCAGCCCAGATTTGTGAAGGAAGTTCCATTTGCAGAAGCGAACAATCGAGTCAGACAATCCCTATTTGATCTTGCCATCAATAACCATGTCGACCACGTTTTTCACGGATTGCCATCGACGCTGTTTGTTTAATCTTAATGACGCGGGGCAGTGAAAATTGTATGGAATCCGCCTTGCTGGTGATATCTTACTTTCATCTTCAGCCCGCTTGTTTGTTTGCATAGTGTAGGCACCTGGATGTTGTGTGTTTGAATATAGACATAACTGTTTTTAGTAGTTAGGTCCCCTCTGGCACCCTTCTTTTTTCTTCTCTCTTCCTATACAAAGTTTGTTTTGTTCCTTCTGGGTTGTGTGGAAGTCAGGCATCAATATGAGATGATGTTTTGTTGTCTGTGATGATAATGATGGTAATATTAAGTGTCTGGTATGGCTTTCGTCTGTCCGACATTGTTTTATATTTCCAAAACATGGGGTTTTGCGTTGAGTTGTCTTTTCACGTTGCAAAACATGCTTTTTTGTGATGCGTTACGTCAGCACTTTGCGCTGTCCACTTCCACTTCACGTTGCAAGTGGTCCGCTGAAACAGGCGCCTCCAAAAACATTGTTTTTACTGTTTTTCTCTTTCATCTCCTTTATTCACATGCGTTGGCTGTCGTGGAATAGCACCGTGTGTCACTGGGGTGGTCCCGTAATAGATTTGGTGAAGTTCACAAACATATCTCATTCTGCTTTGTGTTCTGTTAAGATTTACCTACCTTTGTTTTGGTCATCCTTTACAGCGCGTCTTGGCCTGGTCCACGTGGGTGTGTTCATTTTGTTGCTGTTGAGCGGCGAGCGAAATTTCGGTGTCCGACTCAACAAACCGTACAAACACCGAGTGTCAATGGATGTGACCGTATTCACAGGCACACATGCGGATCTACTTATCATTGTTAGTGTGTTCTTTGTGCACCTAATTGCACCCTCTGTGCATGTAAATTGTTGGTCGTTTCCATCATAGCATTCGTCTGTATTTGCGTTTCCAGGTTGTTTCTTTGGGCCGTGTGTACTTGCACGTGACTACTTGTAATCATCTATCAGTGGTAAAGCGCACATTATGCTGTGGGTTCCTCAGCATCTCGAGGTCGCAGCGGATGATTGGAGTAATTGTGAACATGTGTTTAGACGGAAACATAAGTTGCGATCGTTACAAACGCGGTAGATGTTCAGTCGAGGCGTGCAGTGATTTCAGATTGGTATTTCGTATACCCCGGTCTCCAAGCGATATTTGTGTTTCTCTCAGCGGCCTTTTACACCAATTGAATGCCACTCACATTTGGTGGCTTCAGACTTCCTATTCACATGTGTTTGCGTTTTGACTTTGCTAGTCCCATATGAATGGCGCCTGATTACCAGCTACACGGTCTCTGTTTCGCACCTGACCACCACGGCTATTCATGTGCAGGTTCAGGCAGCCAAGCAATATCTAGCCTCTTACGTGTGACCTTGCATTGCTCACGGTAGCGAACACCTTGTGACGCAGTATCAGACAACTGTCTCATTAACGCTTTTCAGCAGCGTATATCTGCGTTCGGACCGAGGATGGAACCCTGACCTTCGGGCTGCAGTATGATCAACACCTCGACCCAGTGCTGGATTCTACTTTGATCTAAATGAGACGCACAGTGAGTGATAGTGGACACTGGCAGTTTACGAACCATGGGTCCGTTTCGTTTCCCAGGCTAGGGTCCCTATAGCCCACGACGCTTTGGGCTGAAAGCTTTAGGAAATTTGACCGCTAATCGGATTCGATAAAGTTAATATTACCATTAGTTATCCATGTTGTCAGTGGAGTACTGCAAAGTAATGAAGCATTAGCAGAAGCACAGCTGATCACTCAAACTGGAACATAAGGGTCTTGTGAATTAAGTTTCACCTCGCATTCTGTTATCTTTGTTCTGGAGCCTGTTCTTCTCGTGACTGTATGGTACTATTAGTGATGAACTTGAAGATGTCAGTGGTTTGTCTGATCTGCAATGTTTGTGGCCAGCTGCGAGCAGTGTTTGGCCTGTGATAATCCGAATCCTCATCTACTCATCAACAGCTAAAAACCTTGTTTAACAGATTCACTGAACTGGGGAATTTCAACTTGGCCCAGCTATCTTGACCCACATTAAGTGGACTGATCGCGTGAGCAATGTGGCAGTTCGCCGGCGCGTATTCCGGAACGCTAGGGATGCGCGATCAATTGGTCAACTAATTACATTGCACAGCTTGCGATGGTTGGGTCACGTGCTCCGTATGCCAGCTGAGCGTTTACCGCACCGGGCAATACATACTGAGGCCACCAACAGTTGGATAAATCCGCGTGGTGGTCAAGCAACAACGTGTTCCATTGAACAAAGTGGGCAGGCATCATCTGCCTGGATGGGGTCCTCTTGATCACTGAAACCGTTGGTTAGATACGCTATCCGAGATGGCGATGTGTCCTAGTCAATCGTGTACCTGTATCTTCTTCTTTAGTATTTGTCGACCTTCTCAGTAACGTTTCCTTCTAGGATATTCCACGTCAGTGTTGAGGTGAACGGCGGCCCGAGCCACAGCACCTTTTGGCTCTTATGTTAATGATGACTTATTGCTTTGAGTTGACACACATTCGAGCAAGCTGAGCATTATTTACAAATGATTGCGACTGAACACTTAGATGTAATAATTATAAATTGATTGGATTGGATGAATTCATGGACGTGAAGTCAATCATAGATTCACAGAGGGCTGCGGCCAACGATTGTTTACAATTCGAGCAAACTGATATGTCAGTGCAATGACGAATCCGATGGGCACGCTGGCGTTGTTTGTTATTACATCTATCCAAAACGACTTGTTCAGATGTGTCACGCTTTAAAACAAACAAGATACTCCAGAGCTGTTCTGGCTGGCACTAAAGCCAAGGGATCGACGACAGTTGTAATTGTTCATTCCACTGATGTTTCTTATCTATAAAATAACCAATGGAGACCTGACAAAACAGTGGTTTGCTTGGTGCCACAAGTCCTGCATTTGCTCTCGTTTCGCAGGATAGCAAGTTTTCAATAATACTTCAACCGTGTGCATTTTGCAGTCGGATTGTGGTGATTTACACACTCGTCTCCTGATTTGTGCTTCCTGTCCTGAATAGATATACGTACTGTTGATGCGCTTTAAAATGTATGAACCTCGAGCCCAATTACTGGTCCAGTAGTCTGTGACGAATTAGCCAACTGGTATCGAGTATGAGTAGTGTTTCTCGATTGTCTTTCAGTATTGCTTTTCTCCCATGATTTCTCAATTGGCCGTCTTCCGTCCCACAAACAGCGATCTGAAGGGAATCAATCTGTGTCGTTGCATTTTCAACTGGATGGTAATCTCCTCTCTTTCTTGGGTTTGTCTTATTTCAGGCACAGTACGCTGACTTCTTGCAATTCCCACAACGTGCCTGAATTTGTTATGGATAAGGTTGATGTTTTTTTAGACGTCGTAGATTTGAACCCGCTTGGGTGGAAATCATTGTCGGAGTTATCCCCAGATGTCACCTTGAGAAGTTCTCTCAATTTATCCACCCGCCCTTTCTGTGCATGGTACGTATGAGGTCAGCTTGAACAGTCGCATAATCTAACACACTCGATGGTTGCCCGTTAATCAAAAGCGCATGGAGAGGCATTACTCTACTGTTTGTGAACTGGTTCATACTCTTTCATCGTTCTCCTACAGGTTTTCCACAAGCTGATCACCTGTGGTCACCGGCGTTTGCAGCCCTTGTACGACTGCCTTCTGACTATCATAGCAAATGGTAAGTAACATGTTCATAGGTTTCTTATCACTGTAGCTGTAGAATGGGGGCATAGGCGATTGTTTATTCCAGTTTATCATCTCGTTTTGTTGCTGTGCTGTTCATTCGAGTAACTTGACAAAATTTTGAACCGCATATAAGCTCGGTTTACCAAAAAACGCCTAAATGAAGGCATTTTCGGTCTTTGACTTTAATTGAGAAGTCTTACGGGCTACTCTGCGACCGTTGTTCTCCAACGAGCGCACAGGATAGACTATGGATTTCAACCAAGGATCTTCTTCAAAGAATTGTCTTTTTCTGCATCTATCATTAATATCGTTTACTTCAAGTTGTAGTTGGTTTCGGTAACGTATTGGTTCATGATGGCATTGATGTCTGTATGATCTGTTGGGTTGAATTGGGCGATATGAAGCCCACTGTAACAGCATCCTGCATGCCAGGTAGAACACTGAATATAGGTTCGACGAACTCCTACCTCTACGAAATCCCCAGATTTAGGTTTTGGATCCATGTTGATCTTCTGTTTCAGGGAAACTGTTCTTCTGCTGTAACCCACTGTTCTGTAATTCGGGCTTGAGTCAGGTGCCTTATTTGAGAGCCCTAATCACTAGGCTAGACCCGAGCGTCTTGAAAATATTCCAGCTCACATAAATGATCGTAATCGCGACCAACACCGACCGTCAAACATGATCAGCCAAGTCGTTCTGTAGGCTTTATCTAATGAGGTAGATGTGTAGAGTTGTATTACTTGTTACGCCCCAACCGTGCTGTCTAACACAACTCTTAGGGTTTCCTTTTTTAACTCATTGTTTGTCTAACTCCATCGAGTGGTACTCATGCTTTGATATACCCTGCCCCCTTTCAACCCCTGGACAAAGTGAGTGTTTGAGCTCGTGTGCACCCCCTAGTTTGTCATTCAGACCCGAAGTACCGGTTAGTTCATTCGTTTTCGGTGTCAGAACGCTTACATGGACATGTTCACAGACCACTCCAGCTCAGACGCTGCGGTTCTGAAGGTAGCTGGTGGAATGAATTACCAATCATAGATAGTGTGGCAGACGAAGTAATCTAAGAGGTCTGATTGCGAGAAATCTGGGCTTCGACGGGAATCGAGCCACAAACAGAAGCAATATGCAATATAGCACAAAATCTGAGCTTCAGACATGATAATTTGGTCGTGCCTACGTGAGGCTGTTGGAGCCCTGGTCAACATGATCGCTTCATTAAGGCGTAGCCGGAGTTCAACTACCGGCTGCGGCAAAGGTACACACCACTGGTGAGCCCCAGTGAAAACCAAAATGGTGTCTAGTGCCTTTTTTCGAAAAAGGCTGGCTGGAAACTATTTGCACGCAAAAGCTACTGTCAAACATGAATGACGTCCAACTGAACTATGTTTGAGAAGAGGTAGAGAGGTTAATTGGTGGTATTTTATGTTCTGCCCTATTTTCGGAATACTTTTCTTGGCTTCAGAGTGCAACATTGTACTTGAAATCTGTGCTAATAGCGTCAGTATTAAATGCGCGTGAACGAATACGTTTTCGCCCATCCATTTTTAGTCTGGCCCATTAATCTCAAGAGATGACAAGGTTAGATTAATCATGGAGATATTAGGTCATTGTTCAGTCCATTGCATCCTACATTTCTGCTGTGCTTACCCGCTTAGTTTGGTTATTGATCCGATCGATTTGAAGCTATGGTAGGTGGGCAGCTTGATTCCATCAACTCATATTGTGATATCTGGCACGCGGTAGACCATTCGAAAAGCTTGATCAGTGTTCACCTGGTGCTCACATCCGACTAAGTGAACCAGGATGACGCTGTTGACTGATCTTGTTTCACCACGCTCCGACTAACGTGGGTGGTGTTCGTGGATTCGTTTCGGAGGGAAACCCATGTTTTTTCGACTGCCATCCAGAGCTGGGAATATCGCAGAGCGTTTAACAAATAGACTCAACCGGACTGCCGATAAAACGTATGCCAGAGCTGAACTCCGCATTTAGTGAATCACATCCCTAGTTTTCTGGCTATATAACGAAGACAGCCTGTCAGTTCCCATCTTGTTCGTGTTTGTATGCTCTTCTACTTGCTTCTGTGGCGGGTGCACAAGTTCTTATCTCTCTTGGAGTCGGATATAATTTTTCGCACAAGACAGTTACATACCTAACTAGCACATGGACACCACTAGTGTTGATAATATCTTAACCAATTAGTTTAACGTCACAGGTTAAAATAAGGTTATCGACATTACTCAAAATCGATCACTGGGACTCAGATCTAATACTTGTTAGATGATTAGGTCATGTATTAAGGATGCCACTTAGCCGCCTTTCACACCGAGCACTGTTTGCCGACGCTGCTGCTGACTGGCGCAAAGTACGAGGTGGATAAATGACCTGCCGTAGTGAATTGAAGTCGTTCACGAAAGTGTTGGTCACTGTAGGTCGGATACGTTTCTCGGGCTGGAACCTTCGCGACTCAGAGTCATTGTCCGGAAACGTTGAGTAATGTGGCGGCTAGTTGAGCTCAGTGTTATGAATGTTGTTGTTTGGCCGGGTTGACTGTGAAGTGAATGCATTTAATGAGGAGCGGCAGTGAAGGCCGTCTTGCTGATGACGTTTAACTTTCATCTACAGCTCGGTTGTTTGTTTGCAAGGTGTAGGCACCTTGATGTTATGTGTTTGAATATGAACGATAGTTCCCGTTTCCCTTTTTTATTTACTCCTTACACAGAGTTTGCTTTTTTCCTCATGGTTGTGTGGCAGTTGGGCATCAATTTGAATCACTGATGTGTTGCTGCTCATGGTGATGATGACCCGCTTCTTAAATTTCTCATTGTTTACTCGTTGGTGCTACCCGATACGAGCGATCGAATGCAGATGTCGGTGGTCAGGTACTCGAAGACGGTTCACATCTACCTTGAACGGTTATGTTTCACTGCCATAGGATAATACAGCCGTCACTATTGCTTTATAGACGTTATCCTTAATCCTCAGGGAGATGCCTGTTCTTCGTTAGAAGTGTTCTAGATTAACATTTATTGCTCTATCCATAGAGATACGCGGCTTACTTTCGATCATTGTGAGTAATGTGCAGAAAGACATTGTCTCGCATGTGTTCTTTGAACTATGCAGCTAATCGGTTCACTTTGAAGTTGTGAAACGAACAAACGTTGTATTCGGCGTATTCACATTCAGACATTTCCACATCCATTTTTCACTGTTCTCCGTATGTTTCTTATTTTTCTCATCGCAGTATCTCCCTATCTAAAAAGTATGTCCATGGTTACCGCTAACAAACTGCTGCATTTGTTGGAGGCGTTCAGTCAACCCTGGTTTCTGTATACCGGCCAAACGCATTATCAGCTGGTCTTCCTGTTGCTCGAGGTGTTCAACAATATTATTCAATATCAGTTCGACGGTAAGTCCATTGTGTTAGTTCCTAGCTTTTTCTCGCGTAAGTTTTTGCCCACATCTCACATGATTTCAAATATTTTCTTTCAATCGTCGTTTGTCATTTGGATCCAAAAATATTCGCTCTTGTCTCTGATTTGCCATCCGTGCTCTCGTTTTTCGCTTGCACACGCATCGTCTGCTGTCATTGCGCATGATTCATTTCTCACGTTTCCGTTGAAATCAAACAAGACTTGGGAGCATAACTGCTGCCAGACCTTTTGAGACCTTACGGCTGAATTGAGTGTAATTTCCTCGACTGTGCCCGAGAGTGGCTGTAGTTTTTATAGGACGCCTCTATCTTCCCTATGTCGTACGTAGGTGCAGACAACACGGAGTGGACGCGCATAATAATGCTTATATACACGGGTGTGAACCCGTGGTTTGCTGGCACAGTCTACTTAGTGTCACTTTACCTATCGATTTATGCGTAGACGCATTCGTGTTTATCGTAAACGACAAAACACGTAAGTGTGATCGATACACCTCAGAGCTCTGTGTGACGCGTGGGCAAATCGGTTCCCAAAGGCCAAAACACGTTGAGTCGGTTACTACGATGGTAAATGTCACAATAAACCTCGCTCAGTCACGTTCACGCAGAATATAATAACAAATGGGCTCCACAGGTACAGGGATACAAACTGTCAGAAACCCTAGGTTTGGGCTAGCAAGTCAGTGCGAAGCTGAGAAGTCAGTGTCTGTGGACGGTGCATACAGTCGATTTAAGTACGTGTGCCTAGCCAATAGAAAACAACACAGTTGAAGGAGGATAGGTGAGAGAGCAGGCCAGCAGGTGTATGCAGGATAATGTTTTGAGCTCTCAGGTCGATGTGGAAAGCAAAGAGCACATCACTGATGGGTAGTTGAGGCTTTGGTTAATGTCAAATTGAATGTTGCTCACCTTTACTTACAGCCTTCGCATCCGGATAGACTTTCCAGCCATCCTCTTCCGAAACGAACCACTCAACTTAAGTTACGCTCTAGTTAGAGTTAGTCAGTGGCGCGTACACCTGCTACGGCCTGGGCGAGAACTCCGGCCAGGCTTTCTTGAGGCAACTGTGTTAACTAGTGCACCATTGACCTCACGTTAGACACGACCGAATTATCATATCTGAACGCTCATTCACTTTTGCTTGTGGGTAATTATCAGGTTGTCCAATCGTCTCGATAGGAGACACAATTACTGTCGGTTGATTCCAACCTACAAACTCGCTGTTACGACCTCCGGTAGAGGTCAAAATCTCCGATCTCATTAGAGCTGTTGAATGGTACTGGAATGGTTACTGACGAGTAGTCGAGGATTTTGTTATTGTCAAGTTGAACATCACTCATATTTGATCGCAGCCTCTGTGCTTCATGCGTTTTCTGTTGTGAACTATCTTACTTGAGATATCGGTACTGCGTTTGTCAATCCAGTATGGTATTTCGTTGCTTACCTGTTATTCCGGAATGTCCAATACAATTAATTGCCTTTCTGATCTCGTATCTTTCGTTCAGCGTAGAGCCACTTTTTCTAAACAGATGCTCGAGCAACATTGCCTATGTGGTTCACACCATACATAGTTTGGGAAGGTGGTTGAACCTACTGTTGTTTATGTTGCACGTTCGTTCTCTGTTCACTCCTAACTTTCCCTTTGTTTATGCTTCGGTACCGTGACGGGATGTAGCGGAACCGTTTTTTAGTGAATACTTGATTTTCCTACACACTTGACTTAATTGGACGACTGGTGATCATGTTACCTATTGGCAAGTAGACTTGCTTACTTTTCTACGGCGCTCCGTTGGATCTACCTTCTAGACGTATAGGTACTGCCTGGTGAATAGTCAACTTACCCACAGTCTCTACTTAATGAGTAGAACTGTCTATCAACTGTGTTTTTGTCCTATCGATCAGTTAAATTAACACATCTCTGTGCACCTGCGTCCACGCGCATGGTACGTACCATTTGTACATCACATGATTATTTTTCTATTGCCTTCTCGCAAATTCGTTTCACAGTCAAGAGGGTTGCTACTTGTGCGATTATGCTTCACCCGCCTCTCATTTCTTCAAAAAATCACGTCCCCAAAGCCTTCATTTTGTTTCAACATATTCCTGGGTTCGGTCGTTTCTACATCCACCTTATTCATTGTTGATGATCCGCGGGCTGTTCTATAAACATTCACCACGTTGTGAAGTTGCTGATGGATCTTTACCTCTTGCTATATTCATAAAGTGGTTTCATTTGAGCACCGCGTTGATGCGCGGCTTGTGTTGGGGTGGGACATAATGCTGATCAGATCATTGGAGAAACAGTGAGACTAAAATCGGTCGTATTCGCGGGTTTGTGTAAGGACATGTAACTATCTACATTGGATTGCTTAGATGTTGAGACACAGCCTCGTTAGCATACAGCGGGACTGTTATCATAGTGACGGCATTTCTTTTCCCTGATTGGAAAGAACAAAGTTAGAGAAGATAATCTTGGCCGAATAATGTTCTCATTGCGTAGCGGCTGACTGTGACCGACGACCTACTGTCCAAAACGGACCGAAATGTCTAGTCCCCCTCAGATATTTGATATAGCTCTGGACAGATCTGCCGCGCACAACGGTAGCCAGAGTACGACAGCAAATGTCTTACTTGTTTCCTCTCTTGATTTGACCAGCTTTTCATCACCGAAGTAGTCAGTCGCTTGAACCATTAACTTTGAGTAGGGCTTTCTAAGGAAACCGTATATGGTATTGATATGTTCGCCGAGCTTGGCATTTAGGTTNCTCCAACAAAACGAATTGCACTACCGTACATCAAAACCGTATCAGAAATGACCGCAAGACTACTGAGAACATACGGTATCACCCTAGTGCACAAGCCAACAGCAACATTACGAAGGATACTATCAAAACCAAAAGAACAATCCAAACCCGCCGAAAGGAGAAACGTCATTTACAAAATCCAATGCAATGACTACAGACAACGCTACGTCGGCCAAACCGGACGGAAATTATCAACACGAATACATGAACACGAACTGGCCATCAAGAGGCACGATCAATTTTCCCTGATCTCCGCCGACGAGGATGAAACTGGACACGCCTTCAAATTGAGCACCGCAGAAATCCCTACTCAGGCAAATACCAAACATGCAAGAGAATTTCTCGAAGTTTGGTACTCATCAACCGGTTCAATAAACAAACACATCGAACTAGACAAAACCTATGAACCAATGCGAATCAAGGATTTGAGGAGACGTAAACGTCATCAAGCCCAAATACCGATAAACTCAAACGACAGAGAGCAGCCAATCAGACTGCAGCCCAAGGACTCCAGGGAACAACCAATCGGACATCAGGTCATAGCTCAATGGCGACAAAATCAACCAATGGTGGGTCAGGCCAAACACGACAGAAAGCGACCAACCAGAATTCAGACCAGTAGGTCAACCCACTCTGCTATATAAGAGCAGGCATCGATCCAACTTCACCAAACGCCACATTCAAAATTACACGCTGAAACACTTACGCACTGATGATGTCACCTTGCTTGGTGATGAAACGTTTGCAACCTAAATGCCAAGCTCGGTGAACATATCAATACCAAAACCATCAACCCGAACTACGCACAACACCGCCACTGTTCCCAACCATCAGAAACCGTATATTCTATGGCTTCACAGAGTAGACCATAGAGCCAGAGGCTTCACATCATGAACGACTAAATGATATCGAGTATTGTCATAGAATCTGGAATGATGCAAGTTTATTCAGTCTTCTGGGGCAACTCTGAACCTCTTGATATGAGCGGAATAAGATGAATTATCGGAAGTCTACCGTGGTCAAACTGACCCTAATAACAATTAATAGGCGGCGAAGTATACAACTGAGTACAAGGTAAAATATATGTACAGAAGATAACTTAGCATTTGTCGCTTAATACTGCAGTTAATTGAGACGACACAAGATGAATGAGAGAGAATTCAGGGGACAACACATTACATACAACAAATGTGAGAAGTGTTTGGTCAAGATTTGGTGTAGCCACGACATGGGGATATATATCCCCGTGTATTGCCTACATCATTATATATATAGAGAGAGAGCCAGCACAGCAATTAGATGTTGTCAGGGGCATAACGGAAGTGACATTTGCTAGTTTTCGCTTGTAGAACATTCTGCCACTGCACCATTTCCTTCCTTGCCAATAATGCGGATACAATTTTCACTGACCTTAGTTGTAATTGTTCTGACCGATCAGTTCATTCATATCTACACTTCCCGATTTTTCAACTTCGACCTTTTTGGAATCCGGACAGCTAGTATGCATTAACAGCTTTAATACCTGCACCTTAGAACACAAATGTTCCGGACATGTGCCATAGCTCCAAAATGTGTCCTCACATTCCTAGTGTTGTTGTTCACTTGAATGCGCTGTGTGGATCAACACATATTTTATGTCGAAGGTCAGTCCTGTGGACAGTCGGGAGTGGGGATCGCAACGTATTTTTAAGCAGAACAAAGCTTGTTAGAATGGATCGCAGTGAACGACCGTTTATGTGCTGCTAGAATTTATACTTCTGTCAAACCCAATCAACGTAGATCACAAACGCGTTGTTTCTTCGTCACCGAAAAGCGTTATCCAGTCTGTATGTGAGAAGGATGAATCATGCATCCGCAGCACGCTGTGGCAACTAGACAAGCAAGCTGAAACTGTTTTGAAAGATTTTAACTGACGAGTGGTTTGACCACTTTTTGGTGTGTTGTTTCTATCACTGGTTCGAATCCAGGCGAAGCTCTAACTTTTCACGATTGAGTCTCTTCTAAATTGTCAAATCTGTCAAACTACTCACTAGCAACATAATGTCATTGCTCGACAGTGGTGTTGGTGGATTCTGACGTGGATTGCTTGAGAATTCCGACCAAGCAGTCGATCCACTGATTCATCTGGCGGATTCCACATGACTGAGTCCAGATTTGAAATTTCCGAGCCCCCGGTGTGGCGTCATAGCTCGACTTATAGTGCGCTTGCTGTTTCTGCCGTTGGTTCGATTCCAGCCGAACTTAGGATTTTTCCAATTCCTAGTGGTCCTTAATCTTAATGTTGCACTGGCCGCTGCCTCCATCTTGGAACAGTTCCATTGAAATATGTTAATTTGTTGATGTTTGTATGCTCACGCTGAGTGCAAGGCGTATGTTTACAGAGGGTTACCTCCAGTGTTATCTATTTCTGCTGGCGTTCAGTAGAAATACTCAATAATTTCCCTTTCAACTACCCCGTAGGTGATATTCTGGAAAAGACATTTGGAATTCTGGAGGATCTCGGAATGGATCTTCTACCTCTGAACACGCCTTGCTAATCGTATTTAAGATAATAAAAGACATCGGTGGTCTGTATGGTATGCACTTTCAGCTTATAAGATTGGTTCTTGTTGCTACAGCTTCTGACCGTTTATCGACTTGTCTGCCTTGGTAGTGTCATCGCGTCAATTTATAACACTACTGACGCGGTGCCTGTGAAAAAATGTGAGACTTTAGCAGGTCTTCATCGTCACTAAGTCTTGCAATTGTCTTTCAAATTGAATGTTCTTCATGCATGTGTGCACCAGTCTGGCTGTTCCAACCGGAGGCCTATTTCTTCCGTGCGAAGGATGTACGTGACTTGTTGATGTTCGATCATCTTCATCTCTACCGTTCACACTGTATCAACCACAGCGATTGCACGTTCGAATGACAGGTTCGAGAATGAGCATAATAAAACGTGGTGATAGAGGTTGTTTCTTAAAAGTTTAAACCGGTTGTCTTCGGCGCATCATCGTCACTCTTCTCCAGCATGATACATTTCATCATCTTACGTGATGCTCATCGACCATAATCGGCACTCGTGGCATCAGGTGAAAACCTTACTGCCAGCTAAAGGTTGCAGTTTCCCACCCAATACTGACCATCTTTTCTCAGAACACACTTTTGGATCCTCTTTACGCTAATTTTAGTCAAATGGAGATCGTGTTGGAAACGTGTTCTTGTTTTGTCCGCTGTTCTAGTAATGATGTGTTTAAGACTGGCTAAACACTACTTCGTTCTGGGATTAATGAGCCATTCTGTCGTCTATCAGATGATCCTGTTGTACTGCTAGATGATCACTTTGAGTTTCTTTTGTTTTGGTTCCTCTGTCCTAGTCACTAACCGTGTTTCGATGTGTCAGAATTTCCCCATCTGATTGTGTAATATACCTAAAAATTCCACTTTCTGAAATAGAGAAAACTTTCTTTACAATTATGAGGCTGATTAGCACTATCCTTCCGTCAGTGCGGATGGGGGCTTTTCATAAGCTTCTTTTTCACTCCGCGATTGTGTCAATGTTTCGAGCAATCAGTTATTGATAACCCTACCGCATATTAATGCGACGGGTAACGGACACTAGTTGTTTCCTTTCCACTTGTTTCACGATTGTCACACAGCTCGGTGAATCGGGAATCCTTACGCATAACCTGATAAGCAAGATTACCTACTGACCTATCGAGCTGCCGTTGCTGTGGTGATTCAAGCGTGTGTAGATTACTCAACCTGTACCAAAACTTGATACCTGTTCATTTTCAATGGGGCATTGAAGTATACCTGTAGTGTTGTAGTGTTTTAGTCGATATCACAAAACTTTACGAGCATATCTTGGAAATCTCGTCAAGGGATTTGTGTAACTGGCGGTTACCAAACTCAAGATGGTGTTCAACTGAAAGTCCAGCGGGTGACTGAACGGAGTCACACTCGAAAAGTACAAATCGAAAACTTGACCAATTTTATTATGAAGCTTTCTATCCGCGGTTAGGTTTATAATCTCCTGATCTTTCACTTTTCTCGCCCGTTCTCTCACAGTCGTTATTTTCTCAAGTTCTTCGACTCCAATCATTGTATACTTCTGTTGTTAGTTTTAACTTGGATTTGACTACATAGTTGCAAACGCGTCCATTTTTATCAATTTTTTTCACTCTTCTTTCACGCTCCAGGGAACAGTAATTTGGTCTATACGCTTATTCGGAAACGTCAGGTCTTCTATCACTTGGCCAACTTACCCACTGACCAATCTAGCATTCAGCGTATCGTCAGCCGGCGTATCCCCCGTAGTGTGACCGCAGATTTGTCGGATGGCGATTCTCCTCGTGCTTCTCAGGCACAAATCGTCAAGCCCCCAACCCATCTGCGTACAGTTCCGTCCCCACAGACGTCTACCATTCAACAGGTAACACCCGGCAATTCGACTCAGCCAAACGGCAGCTTGGCTGGGAAGGTTGCTCCGATCGGCCGAAGTGCATCCTTAGAAAACCATATTGTAAGTCGTCCTTACTACTTTCTGATAACTTGTTCATGGGTCGTTAAGTATCTGTTTATGATCGAATATGAAACAGCCGATATTATCCTTTGCAACCGTATAGGTGCGCCAAATTAAAACCACATATGGTTGTTCTTTTGACAGCACCATCAGATTGGACGGAAAAGCTAACTGGTAAAGGTTAATCAGAAACAGTAAACGCGAGTTTAACAACCGGTGTTACTTTTCTATTGCTCAGACTAGAGAACAGGATTGGGTATCTGATTTCTGAACTTCGTCCTGTGTGTAAGTAACTTGTATCGAATGCATTCGTGCTGTGTCGGTCATAAATGTTTGTTTGGAAAAATAATACTTGTGCCTGGTTGAACAAGCAGCGGATTCTCTGGGTCGCTTTCGAGACTTCTCTACAGCGTTCAGCGGACTCAACCTTATCATTTATGTTGTCGATCACCTTTTACTCCAGCGACTCACAGTTTACTTCGAAGGTTTATAACGTACTATCCGATCAACGTTCCACAACTTACGATGTGCTTCAGGACTCTGTTCTAGGCCACCTGTTGATCTTTTTGACCTATCACAGCTTCTGAGTTCTTTGTTACTGTTGTGCGATAACTCCACGACACCGTGGCGATTGATGGGTAGTATGACTGGAAAAGAAAAGCTTTAGGGTAATCTTGACAATTTGTCTCGCTGTCACAACCCCCCAATATCTCTTTGATTCGAAATGTAAATTGAAGTACATTGATCGATCTTTTTCGACTGAGCGCTTCTTGAGAAGCGAAAAGCCAACTATCGCCGTCCGTGAAAGTGCATTAAGAACAGTCCTTTCCAAAGTTATCTGCCTGTCTCCCAACTATGGCTTAGTGATGAAGAAGCTTAACTCGACTGTTGGTTTGTTAGCCAGACTCTTCGGGGCTTTTCAGTTGAAGAGCTTTCATTTAGCCCTCATGTTTACGCCGCTTCAAATATTTGGGCTTATCAGCCACCCCTTATGACACTCCACGTGATTGAGAGGTCACACCGTAGGGCTACAAAGCTTGTTTCAAAGCCTCATCTACTTCCCTACGGTCATATGCGACGAACACGTTGGAGGTGGCCTCACTTTGATCTACAGAATCGTGTCATCCTCCAATGAGACGACACTCTTACACTTAGTTCAAGCCACTGTCTCAGTTCACTCAATGAAGCTGCAACACTGAACAAGTTGTTCGAAATGCAAACAGCCTTCGTCCAGTTTGATTCTGTCACGATAGTATCGTTAACAGATGACTTAGAACAATTAATTATTGCATACATTCGTAGTACTAATCTCCTCGTCTGTAAGAGGTGTGGTTATCTGGAAAGCCTTAAACTGGGTTACGACTTCTAATAACAAGCCAGGTATGTCGTTATTTGTTGAAGTGTGCTTGTTTTCCTGTTCAAGTTATTTTTCTTCCTTTGTTCGCATTTCTCATCACTGTTTCTGCTCTTTTCACTCCTGCCATTTTTTGGTACGAAAACCTTTTTATCTTTAGTCTATACTCTTTTATTACCGTCCACTGCAGATTCGAGTGTACAAAAGCATCGTAGGTTTTCTGCGGTCTGTACAGTTCCGTTACTTCCGGTAGGTTTTCAAAATTCATCAGTAGCTGTTTTCTTTTCACAAAGATTACGGGACAAATAAGGGAGATATGTTACTTTATGTGTAGACTTTCGAACAGTTTAAGCTCCCGCGGGTAACTTATTAAATGCATCCACTATTTTCCGTATATCATGATTGAGAAGGATCATGTAATATTTTGTGACAAGATTTATAACAGACTGTTGAATGTTTGAAAGAATTGACCTTGGTCAAGCAAGGAGATTCCGCGAAGTTGAAGAAGACATCTGAGAGAAGACAGGCAAACACAACCGGAAAGCATTGCAACCCATAGGAAAGAACGTGCCAATGAAGAAAATCACTAGTTATATTCAGGGACCTAAACACAGATCACAAGCAAGTTTCATTTATTGCTGACGGAGTGTAAGCGTAGGAAAAGTTTGTTTTAACGTTCACTAAAATTCCTTCTACAGTTCCTAATAGGTGCATTCTAAAACAGTGGCTGGTTGGCTTCGAACTCTTGCTGCACGGTGTTAACGTCGGTAATTGGACGAATGAAACTCAAAACAATTCTGTGTGCACGCTTGAAAGAAATAGTAGAGATGTATAATATGCAGCTTAGTTGGTCATTAGTATACTTCTCATAATTGGGGGGTACATTCGGGAACTAAAAAAAACAATCATCGACTGGAAGACTAGGTATCAGAAGCGACTATTGAAGTAGTATGTACGCGCTATGGGCGATATACTACCAACGTAGACGACAATGTCTTGCGGCTCGGTGTGTGTGAATATGCATCAGCCGTGCAAATAAGTGTACGCGTTCGTGGTTGTGTGTTTTAGCATAACCAAGACAGGATGTTGTGCACTTAACAACGTTGCAAACAAAGCGTCTTGCGGTCACAACAGAGATGCCTTGGAAGTACGCGTCCTGTTTATTCACAAATGCCCTGCTTGTAAGAATCTGACGGTTAGGCAGCCAGACGTCTAATTCATCCCAACGTTTACACTCGATTTCCTACGCTGTACGTTCACTGCATACTTTCAGTTTATTGGCCAGTGTTATCAACAGAAGAATGGTGTCGCAGTGATATCCTCGGTTGGCCACTGTTTGTGAGCAGGCTAGGCCGTCAACGATTGAGTTGTAAGACTTGGAACGTGCTTCTAACATCATTCCGTTTACGACGTTTTCTCCTCATTGAAGCTCTATTGGCTGTCCTATCCTTATCAGGTTTATTTCTGAGATCGAATTGGTTAACACATTTTAATTTCTAGGCTTAGGACTGAGGTGTAAAGCTGGTGATCCCTTACGCTGTACAAGCAACATAGATCAGCCAGTACAGACACTTTCACGGTTTTCTGCCGCTCACACAGAAATGCAGTCCTATCCGTTGTTTGACGATTGGAGCAATAAGTACTCTATCTAGAATGCTTATTCATCACTGTTATGTTTTCGGTCAAATTGTTACTCTGATTGTTCTATAACGCGGAATAGGTAATAGCAGAACTGAAGTGAGTAAGAACGCGACATCCATCTATTTGCTTCCCAAGTGTACCGTCGCAGCAGAACGTGACAACCCTAACCGCTTCAGACTCTTAGATGTATAGGCCCAGCAGCCACGTCGTACAACTAGTTCACCACATCGTCCCTCATAAATGTGAGTTTGAAAGATAAACACTGTTCTCGGTCAGTCGATCTCGTATACTCCCAGTGTCATGTTTCAGACTGTGTTGACCTCTAAGTGTTTGTTGAAGTTGTTCAGCCCGGCTCGGGACCGGTGTTACCAGTTTGACACAGACAGTCGCAGTGTTAGAGCTTGATCTTTTGCACATCAACATGTTGGATCTACACGGGCTTTCCGTAAAGTCTGAGAAGTTCCAATCAGTCCGCGCGAACTGATCACACGATGGACGGTAGCCACCGCTCTATCAATCATTATGCAGTTGTGCCACTCAGTTCCTTTTTCATTCAAACAGGTTGTCCAACGTTTGCGTACACCTTGATCAAGAGTCAAATGAGCTGGTTCCATGCCCTCTACCACTTTAAGCTCTGTTTTGTTGGACATAATTTGTGGTAATCTTCAGACCGCCGTTCACAAACATTAGGGATTCGCAGTTTGAGTGATTTTCCCATATTCATATCGGGTTTTGTAACTGTTGTTGTTTACTGTCAAGACGCTGATTGTATTCTCTGCCTACCACACCGTAAGATTCGCTGAAAATAAATACAATGCCTGTATTTGAACCGTCCTACATTTGTCCGTAGCGTGCCGTCGAACGTCGTGTGACTGAAAATCACAAATCTTCCGTCTTACGTAGCAGTCAGTAAAGTTTGGACGACCCATTTTTGGAATAGGCGTACTGTAAACACGTTTCCAACTTCAGGCGGTTTTTATTTATATACTTACAGAAAAGATCAGTTTGCCACTGGAAACACATTCTTCAAGAATAGCCAGGTAAACACTACCTGATTCTAACGCTTTGGCAGGCTTTACTTTGGGCAGGTTTCATGTTTTTAATGAGGGTTCACTATCGTCGTTTCAGTGTGAACAACTTATTTTAAGGGCTTGTAGTTGACACGGAAACTCTTTGTGGGTCGTATTGAGTTGTACTTCAATCCGTCTGTTTTTAAACTGGCTTTCGGTGATACTCCGATATACCGTTACCATAAAAGATCTGCTGATTCGTTGGAAAACTCCATCTAGCTGACAATTTCATTAATAACACCTTAAGATAGCATATTTTCTATGTAGTTTACTCTCTGGCTATATTCTTTTACCAGATCCCTAATGGCGATTCGCTAAAAACCGGATCACCTAATGCATTGCAAGCCACTCTGGCTGACACCCCTGAAGTGGGCAATATGACAGACCAGCGACTAGCCAACGTGGGCGCACAGCAACCACCCCACGATTTTCCCAGCTCGAACGGGATGGAGAATTCCTTGGAGAACGTTCTGGTCTCCCACTCCTCACCTTCAAGACGTAACCGTTCTTTGTCCGAGACGGCCACGCACACCAAATCCGATAGCAGTCCCTCGAATGAAGAATCCGATGGCTTATCATCCGTGCCGTTGAACCACCCGGGAATTGCACAGAGTTCGGTAGGCCCCAATTTGTTTTTTCTTTCTTTCTATAGTTTCTTCGTTTACTGACCGTGTTATTCGCTCACATGACTTCCGTATTTACTCTCGATCGTGTTTGATAAGAGCACTCTACGGGAAACTTCACCTTAGTTTTCTCACTTATGTTTCTATCTCTCCTCACGTCTATCCTGTTGCATGTTAGCTAGAGGTCGTCAGATTAGTTATGTGCAGGCGAACGCATTCGAGACAACCGGAACTGTACACATGCATCTATCGGTTGCTTCATACAACTTGTACCATCTCCGTGCGTTATCGGCTATCGCTGTGCTTACAAACGTCAAACCAAATAGGTTGCAGACACAAGAAACCATGTCCCTATGTAATGTTGGCATTACCGTTAGTTGTTTTGTTTTCACACACAAACGATGGGTAGACACTATCAATAGTGTAAGTAAATGAAGCAACTTCTCTGTCACGTATTAAAATATTCAGCAGAACTACGTAATCGGTGCGATGACTAGCCACTGCGTCAGTCTGAATGTCCAGTAGTACCCCTATGAGACTGAATTTTGGTGTGTTTGGGGTTTGGCTTATAATTGATGTTGCTCTGTGAATAGAAGCCAGATATCAGCATTCTGTTTCAAAGTGGTAGCTCTTTGTCCATCACGTCAAAATTGAAGTTTACGGGGTTGGATAGAAAAAGCATGAATTAGGGCGTGTTTGGGTTGCTTCAGGAATTTTTTCAAACTGGAACCGCCAGTTGGATCACGTAACCTGGATACCGCCATCATATGAACACCATGAAGGTAAACTAAACAGACGCATAGTCTCATGTGTAACCCGTCAATGTTATGCAGTGCAGCAATCATTGCAGTGAAGGGGATAATTCATGTTAATGTGTCTCGTCTTAAGCCTTACTTGTTCTGCATTGCTTTCTATCACCTCTTCGTACACAGTTGCTCAACGAATCCGCCGTCGACTCCACAGCTGTCTCCAAAACAAAGGAGATCGGGAAGAAACCATGTCATTCAGATAAGCCGGTCACCTGTAAACCGGAGCGGTCGTTGCGAGGATCCGCCGCGAGTACAACTGCGACCGATCGGACTTGCTCACCGTTCCCTGGTCACGCAGTTTTGAAAACCGATAAGTCACCGGGCTCATCAGCACCAAGTTGGGTTCCCACTCCGGAATGGGTTCTCAGTTGGAAGGCTAAAATGCCATTTCAAACCATTATGCGTTTGCTTCAGGTTCTGGTGCCGCAGGTGGAGAAAATTTGCATTGACAAGTAAGCATCGTTCCTTATATCTTTTTCTTCAAGTCGGTATATTTCTTGGCTTTGTACGACATATGGAGCCTTGGAGCCATGACATGTAAGAAGTAAGGCGGTAAAAACTTCTAATGTGGCTATAATAAAACAGATTTCACAAATATGTTGCTGTTGATTTCGATTCCACATCAATGTTGACAGCGTGTCGAAATACAAGTAAGTGTTGTACTGAAGGCGTCGGATCGAAATTAAGCCAAACTCTACGGAATCGGGTCACAACGCGCTTCACACATTCACCACTTTGCCGTTGTTTTCGGCCTAATCTGAACAGTACGAAGACATACAACCCGGTGAACAACAGGTTGACATGCGCACATTGCATCTTATCCAACGATGCTTAACTCTGATCATCTACACGCTCGTTTGCTTATTGAGTTTTGTTTTTCCGAAAGAATCGGTCAGTTATGGGTTTATCATGCGGTGCTCTCACCACACGTATACTGCAGTGAAGATACAGGTGATCGAGTCTTTTTACATGGCTTGCACGAGCCGATCATATTTCACAGTGCTCATCATCATGATTGTAGGCAACAGTTTATCAACGATTTGCACCGGTTCTGGGCTACAATACAACCGTAGAGAAGCTGTTTCTAAAGGACGAAGAAAAGCTAAGGAATTGGACCTAATTGCTGAACAAGCTGTAACGTCTAACTTCAAACAGTCAGCTGAACTGGGTGTGAGAACATAGCGTCATCAACAGTACAATTTCCTTGCGGCTTCGACTGCCCTCACGTCATTAATTGCACATACTCCATAGAATGAGCCTGATTAGCCGCCGTCATACTTAACTTCTTTAGTTACCGACTGTGTGAGTCTCGAGTACTCTGTTGGTTTCACTCTGACACTGTCGATCACTGAGCTTAGTGAACGCCACCTAGACTCCGATTTTTTGACTAACGGTCTCATCAAACAACCCTTTAGCGCCGATATAATTGTCTAGACAATTAGACTTCTTGATCATCTGGCTGGTTAATACGGTCACAGATTTGTGTCATTCTTGTATCATTCTGTTGCACTCCCGCTGGGGCAAAGTAGAAGTTCAGCTAGTAAACAACTTTCTGCGTAATGTCATCAACATATACTAGTTTTGGAAACCAATCAAAAAAGCGTAGCTTTCATCTCGGCTGTTGTGGCTTCGTGGATTTTTATGCCTAGTTTATTTCATTGGATAGACATCCCATACCTTACTCACATCATTGCAAAGTCGAGGCATCCGACCATTGTTTGCCTTGCCTGTCAGGTGATTGTTGTTTCATGCACATGATTGACGTTGAGCTCAGTGTTTCATTCACTTATCACCAGTGTTCTTGCTCAAATGTTCTGAATATGACGCTTACGGTTCTCTGTAACTGTTCGTTGATATCTATCAAATGTTCCGACAGGTCATTACCTATATTTGGAGCACGACCAGGAATCTGGTGATACTTTAATGGTGATGATGTTGACTACTAGTCATGTGGTTACCAGGACGTCTTGTACTGCATAAGTTCGAGCAGCTCGGTGGTACTCAGTTCTTTTATGATCTAACTGTGGTAACCGCTGAGGCGCGTTGGATGAGCCCATCGAAAGAAATGAGGTGTTTTTAAGCAAGGCCTGTTTATCGTATGACTAACTTACTGACGCCACGATGCAGTATGTGCACACCAATTCTGCTAGATTACATAATTGATCTTCATCGACTTCTTACTCTTCTAGGTTTTCGTTCGATTTGTTTTTCATTCTTTCAAGGGTTTTTTTGTGGCGTAATCGGTTGCAGTTCGTTTTTTTATTGCTGCAATCACAGCGTACATTTTGCATAACCGGCTGTCGTGTACCCATGGTTTCCATCAGACTGGTTTGACTGTCGGACAGGTGTGTTCTGCATGATTAGTTGTTGATTAAACTGTTACTCATATTTAGGTAAAACATGTTGGTGTACGGGTACATCTACACATCCACATGCTGTTGTAACACAAGGTACGCACGCGCACAGAAAGCAAAATTTGCACTCACCCTTGACCGTCTTTGAAGTCATTCACCATCATTGGCACTGGACTGTTCATGTAGGTCATAGAACACCATGGTCAGTTTCTTCAAAGGACAGAGCATTGCGTTTCACCGTTTACACCCCATTTTGTCATGACTTACTGAGTCTAATCGATTCTTGGTCGTTTGCATTATAATAGTGCGAAATTATTGCAAGGTCTTTTCCTCTAATGTTCTCACGATGTGTCTTTCATAGGATAGGCGCTGAAGCCTAAGCGACCCAAGAAGATTCTGTTAAGTAACCAGAAGAGAGAGACAGTGTAAGAATCCACTCGACATGTCAACAAGCAACGTGTGTTAAGCTATTCCCAAGGTAATCATGATCACAGACAGCAATACATCAGTGTGAACAACTGATGCTCAACATGAAGAGGAAGAAATTAAACTTCTGTATAGGAAGAGAGAAGAAAAAAGAAGCGAACGGAAAGGGACCTGACCACTAAGAACTAGCTACGCCCATGCTCAAACATTCAACATCAAGGTGCCTACACCTTGAAAACAAA
>QNGE01007184.1:4563-24915 GCA_008508345.1 Paragonimus westermani | reverse complement strand
TCGCTGAAGCTAACAAATTCGCGACCCTCAAAGACATCTTTAGAGCCCTGTACGTAATCCACAATATAGGACATGATAACATCGGTCAAGTACCAATCACACGTGAAAAATTCTTCACACGATACCACATTCATACCATCACTATACGTACCATCGCCAATTTCGATCTCGGCGTCGATTTAAGGACACACAGATTTACGGATGACTAAAACAAATCTTTTCAACTCCCTCGACTCATTCTGTCGTGGAAATCGGTGACTTTCAAATTTCTGGGCGATACCACGGAAATATCGCCCGGTATTAAATGATTTCTCATTATATCGCCGTTTAACGGCAGATTCCACTTCCTAGGGGTAATTTCTATCTATCATTTTGTAGGCGCACAACTCATCTTCGGGACCAGCAAATGTCGTCCTTTTACTCGTTTGTCTATTTTGAGGCCTTATTTCTCCTGCTTGGGTGTGTGATTGGTGTTTTCATCCACCATTGGTATTCTATCTGGGTTTCGTACCGAATATTCTTTGTACAAGTATGCCTGAATTACCCGAAACATCAATACCCCGCATTTACAGGTGCAGCATGGTAGCGGAAACTTGTACACTTTGTCTCAAGGACGACATTTGGGACCATCTAAATGGGCGTCCGAAAAACGGCTGTTACTCAGTCTTCAAAATTCAAGCCTGGTGTGCAAAAAGCTCCAGAAGTGTCAACAGTTATACCAGCAGAAAAGCAATCTTCATTCGATATGTGCACAGGTAACGTTTTACAAATTCCTCTGAAATAACGCTCACATTTTCAGTTCATTTAGAGACATTCCCACTCCCCCTCGGGTCCCTTCTAAGACGGCTTGAAACGCTCATCCACAGACTTGTGAGATCACCCAAACAACTTTATCGGCGTTAGGAAGTGGCTTATTTTGAACTGTGCCCTTGTAGGTGAATAGTGAAATATAACACAAATGATGTAAATGATTTTATTGGACATGGCAAGCCTTTTCTGTTTGCTGACGATACTAAAGTCCTTCTACACCTTTTGTCAGCCTAATAGCATTGTCTTCTATCTAAAAAGTGCAAGGCGGGACCTAGCATCAACGCAGTTGTGGTGCACAGCATGACTGACGACGGTCGCCGCGAACAAATGGAACGTCGTTCCTTGTGGGTGTCAACAACCCAATGATTCTGTCTAATATTGAAGCCGCCACTCCCATCAGAGATCTAGGAATGCTGCAATCAAACGTTTGATTTCTCCAAACAAATGTGTTTCCAGATAGCAAGGACTAAAACGATGATAGACTGTATCAAAAGGAGGTTCGGTCCCCGCCTGCGAGACGGACGCTTTACATAATGTGTCGTCAGCCTCAATTTGGGTATCTAACGTTCATTCAATGCCATCTTCGCATACCTGACAGGCTCATGTTAGAAACCGTTCAGAGATCATTTACCAAAAGCTTATTGAAATACTCTTCATTCATCTATAGACAACGTCTTTGAAAACTTGGTATTGACCCGCCTTGGTTACGAAGACTAAAGTTGAACCTCACACTTCTATTTAAACTCATACACTCGAAAGCCGTCGCCGCAGTCTTTAGCGTCCACTTACAACGCAGCTCTCCATATGACCTTAGAAATAATGGCTCCACTCTGCCAACCCAGCTAGGGGGAAACGATACGTGCAAGCTTCATTATTATGAAACAATTCTATATTTGAACTAAACCTCCGGACGAAATTAGAGCCAGAACCAACATCCAGCTATTAAAGAATCGCTTAGACAGCTGTCTTACGCTGTCAAACAATCTTTATCTCCAAACTCTGTCCTCTGACGACTATTTTGAATTTGGCTCGGGAAATAGCCGTCAGCTGCATATAACCAATATGCCCACCCCCAATATTGCGAACCCTTGAAAACAACTCGCTTGAAGCGATTCGTTGTATCCCCATCATCCACTGACACCCCGTCTAGTATTTGATCTGTTGCACACTCAAGAAACCGTTGTGAAATCAGCAACATTCTTTTTATGTGCGTTACAGAGCACAAATTATCCAGATTGCTGGTAAAGGCGAAACTGGCGGTTATTAGTTAATCCAGCGGGATGACCTTATATAAACTATACTTAGAACACGCACAGCAGAAATACACCGGTTTATAATCCATTTATGCATTTTCCCACATACACATGCCCATTCGTCGTATTCCATTAATTCCCGTGAGCATCAGGACTATAGGAATTATAAGCCCCCAGACCACGATTAATGATAGCCGATATTAACGAATTTATATCATGCGAATCCCTGATTTCATTTTCGGCGTCAATATAAGGATACACGTACTTCAGAATGATGGAAACTAATCATTTGAACTCGCTCAATTTATTCTGTCATGGAAACCGCTGACATTGAATTTTCTCGGTGATTCCACGGAAATATCGCCCGGCATTCAATGATTTCTCATTATATCGCCTTCTGAAAAGAGATTTTACTTCGTGCAGATTTTTCCATCCTGAAAATTTCGCACGTTTTTTAAGTAGTCGTATCCCTCGCGCGTCGCTCAGTGGAGCCAAATGTGTCGTTGCACATTTTTTTGGCTGACCATCTTTCCGGCCATGGCTGAACTCGGCACGAATCGCGGCCATAGAGAGGCGAACTCCTGGCTGACTTTCTTTTTTGTTGGATTGAGACGAAATATAGTGGGATGCGAACTAGACGTCATCCGTGTGGACTTCTGCAAAACTTCCAACAAGTATCCACACGGAACGCTCTCACATAAGATCGTAGCGTTTGGTACCACCGACCTCACCTTGAGATGGATAGAGAACTCCTCCTGTGGTCGCAGCTACTCGGTTGGAATGATGAGACCCATCCGCCTTGTTGGAAAGTGTCGAGCAGGGATTTTTAGCGACCAGTCCTGGGCCGAATGCTGCCTCCGGATTTTATCGTCTATCTTCTCAGAACCACCGAACCCCCATGCTTGGTATACGCTGGTGACCCTGAGGTCTGGTGAGTTGTATAACTGGCAGAGGACCATAATGCCTTACGGGCTGACCTTGGTTGCTTAATGGCCAGGGCTTGCAAGTGGGTTCTACAAGTGGACGCCCAAATATGTACTTTCATTTACATTCGCAGAACGAGTGGAGTGGTTGCGAATCACACTGGTGTATGGTTGTTGAAGCATGCAGGTAGTGGGCGCAACCTGGACATTGTCTCAGCATCACCCAAGACGCAGAACAACATAGGCGAGACCTGAATGTCAGCCTTGAGGCACTGAGAGCAGTCAAACGGTCCTTCAGTGGGTTTGCATTCAGAACTCCGACCACTTTGTTTGTTACGCATGCGATACCAATTCTGGAGTACGGGGGAGCAGTGGCCTTTCCCTGCACGAAGAAAGGGATACAAAGCTAGAGGATTTCCTAAGAACAGTCGCCATAATTACGGTTGAAACGAAGGAATATAACTATGGAACAGACGATCTAATCTGTACTTTTCCGCTAGGCTACCGTCTTATGCTGAGAGATTTACTACTGGTACACGAAACGCTGAAAGGGAAAAATGTATCCGGAGCTGAGCGCGGTGCTCCCTCCAAAACTGTCGATACAACCTGTGGGCACCGTCTCACCCTGAAGAAATTAATCACACAAAATTCGCCTGCAGTCTAGCATCTCTTCCGTACAGTAGTCATCTGCTGGGACGCCCTTCCTTTGTCTCTGATAGAGAAGGGGTTGAATGACATGTTTTTAGTAAAACTGGGCACAGACTAGGAGTGTCTGTGGGGCCGGATCAGTAATAACCTGAAGCCCCCATGGAGTACGGACGTAAATGGGATCATACAGAAAACAATGCCCTCTGTCTTTCAAGTAAAAATACGGGATGCAACTGAATTCAAGGTGTACGGGCATGAAAGTGGGTGAGAACTCATCGCCCACCCACTCCAGCTAGCAGACTTCTGATAAGACATCAACTATTATCCCGGAGAAAGCACTAAAAAAAACCTATGGGCGACCACTCTGGGACAGAAAAAATTGTGTATCGAACAGTTAGGGGGCATGTTGGATAGTCAGTCGGTGACAAGTGCTTAATGTATCTCTCATAGAACGTTTTATTGTGATACCATAACACACTTATTCATGCGACAATAAGGGTGTTCCCTGTGACCCCCACGGAGGAAGGGGTTCCATCCTCCTCCCTGGTATTCGAGAGGGTAAATATCTAAGAGTTTGATTTGAGATTTGTGGTAAACGTTCCAAGGAAGTCCCACGATTTTCCCGGCAGCTCGTTATACGCAGTGGAGTGCATTTATGAATTGACGAATTCAAACAATCGTTGGGAATAAACCCAGTGAAGAGCTTGAAAAGCCTTCTTCCCAATTTGAGAAAGCGTCCTTTATATAATGCCCCGTACACTGAATCCATTTTAGCTGCTTCTTGCGATGAAATGAAGAAGGAAAACTGAGTGGTAGCCATATACCCAGGTCTTTCTAAGACACAAATTGGCGGCAGGCATTTCTGTTTGCGCACGGTATGCTGTAGTGAACCTGTCAAAGTTGCCACCGATAGGCATATGTGCACACTCAGTGTCATTGATGGAAAGACGCTACTCCACTGTGTACTACTCAACTCCATCAACGTCAATCTGCAGATTGTTGGGAGCGTGTGGGTTGCAGGTTTTTAAACCATCCGCCTGGAAAATAGAAACTGGAGGTCTCCTCGGGTGATTCACTGATATGGATTAAAAATAGTAGTAGGCCAAAGAGATATCAGGACCAACTTTAACACGGAAGGTTCTACCAGTAAGGAACGGGGCAGTCTAGTGGTAATATCATCTCTGATGTCGTATGCCTTGAAGTGCTGAAGAAGTGGATCACGGACTACCCGGTCGGACGTCTTTAAAAGGTCAAAGAAGACAGCAATCTACGGTGCCATTCAAGCCGTCCATAAAAGACAGCATATTAGTCACACAACACATATTTGATGAGAATCCCTACCGATACATGAAGATGAAAGTATTACCTAGAGTGCCTCAAGATAGCTCGTTTAAAAGGACGCTCTGGGGTTTTGCACGACATGCCCGTTAGGATGATTGCTTGGCAATTGACAGGAGAGTGTTGACCGGCCGACTTGCGAATAGAGGTGATGGTAACCCTACCCACTCCATGGGAAGGATACCAACAAGAACATCTGACGTGAGAAACTCACGGAGTGATTTGGCAAATACCAGGAACACTTTCCATTATCCGAAGATGAATTTTTTCCGACACCACTGTGGTAAGAGAGTCAGAATTGGATAGAAAATCCTTGACCTTGTGTGCCAAGAACTATGTACAAAAATAACCAGGAGAAGTCACAGACCAGGGTGAAGTGGTCACTGTAGCTCAAGGAAGCCCCGATACCAACCTAACCGACGTAATCACTCTTGTTCGTGACTACGACATCCAGCATGGAAGAGACCTGCCCCGCATGGTACCTCGTTGCAGATTTCACATGTGCCCAGGCCTTCTGTCGCACAACCAATGCCAAAGTTGAATCACGGCTGTCAACTAGAGCTCTCTGAGGGTGTTGTGTCCAATGTGACAAAGGAACCTTACCGTCCAAGGAGGAGCCCGAAAGTGAGGGGTAGGTAATTCGCAGTAACAGCGAATCATGGCTACGGAGCTCTGTTTATAATTGCACAACTTTGCGTATGAAGGATAGAATATCGCCAACCCATACGAGTGAGTGGGCGACGTGAGAGTAACGTGGTTGGCGACCCCTCCCACGCATCCTCTTTCGTAATCACACAGTGGACGGAATAAATAAGGATACAGGTTTCATTATCACTGATCTCTGATATCAGCCACGCTTCCTTGAGATCCACGACGTGAGGATGCTTGTTGCGTGTCATCTTAGTTCGGGAGGCTGATTCACCAAACCAAAGCGATTGGTTCAACTAAAACTCGAGGTCATATCATAATAGGGTGACCTCAGAAGGGAAGCATGAGGTGGTTGAGGAAGGTAACCAGGTTTCCCATGGGAACTGGTCGAAGTCAGGAACACTAAATGAGCGTTGTCGAACTTCCTCTAACAACTGTTCTTTAAAGCATTCCCTAGTGGTCGAAACTCGGTTTCCCCCACAGTACTACAGTGATAACTTCCCAGTAAGTACAGTAGGGTCGATGTAGTGAGTTTGATTGAATCTTTCCTTCGCGGATTTGAGTGCCCTTCTTTTACATTTTATACACGACGGATGCGTGCCTTGTGAAGCGTGCTTCGCCATTTAGGGGGCTCCCGGTCAAATTGTAGTCTGGGTGAGTCAGGTGCCGGCACTTTCGTCTGTTGTTCAGGAACAGAGCTGACAGGCCCACACACAAATGGGGAACTACAGTCTCCGTGTGACGTGGCGGCCTTGATGACTGAAGCACCAGTATCAGACGATTACAACGACCGAGCCTGTGTGCGGTTTTCTGGCTTTTCAGCACTAGTTTATTCGGTGTTCCAGATGTCGGGAGTCACAGAATCCGGCGGGAGCGTCTCGGGGACTGCAATGGACGTTGTTTTGAGGAGTGGAGCTCTCGACTTTCGCCAACATGCTTATTCCACAGCAGGCTTCTGACGCTAAGTGTAAATTTGTTGATCCACGGAATAAGAAAATTCGTTCCCATCGTTTGCTTTCCATATCTTTACCACTAACCTGACACTTGTTCCCACTACCTCACCCACCCCATTTTGTTTTATTGAACTAATGTGTCACTAAATGTCTGCCGCGCGAGTGGCCATTCTTGTCCTGGTGCGCTGGTGTGTCGGTTCACCGTTGACCTTGTTGGTCCTGTTGAGAAGCTGTTGATTTTGCTGGACGAGACTATCGTCGCGGAAGATTGAGGTTTGACTTGTAATTATTGGTGCATTTCGTTAATAGTACGGTAGAAATTGTTGGATTCAATCTTGTTATCATTTTGGGGATCCGTTTTTTGGGCTACGCGTAACTCAACAATCAGACGTGAATCGTTACACTAAGAAAGTGACGTTTCAGCTCAATTGCTTTTTGGACAATTCCACCTGAGCTGAGTGTTTTGAGGGGAGTGAATTGCATTGTGTTTTTCATGGCGTAGAACATTTTGGCTCTCAGCAAGTAAACACGGATAATGCATCCTCAGAAATTAGGTGTTGAGAAACCATGCCGGTTTCGGGGCCTGCGTTGAAGTGGTTGTCTGTGTTAAGTGTGACGACTGCTACGTGTTTGACTGGAATTCGGTGACTACACTGCCTGTCTTTATCCGCCTTATTCTCACTCGTCTTTATTATACTCGGAATATCAATAACAGCGACCGTATGCCCTCATTACGGGGGTTGGCACAACCACCCAAATTACACGCGCGACAAACCACTTCCCCGCGAACAGTTAGTTATGAAAACCTGTTCCTCTGGAGGTTGTTCATTCTTACTTTCTCTCTGCTAGCTCGTTGTTCGCGCGTAATTTTGTTTCACTTGCTGCCTATCTGTCCGCCATTATATGGCTGTTGTGTTCATAGCCTGTAAAAATATATATCAGTTCAAACGCAGCTTAGATGCTTCCCTGACACTAGCAAACCTCGTGTCCAACTTCCAACGCTGACTGTCTCAGAACGATACTCTTGGAAGCCCACCCAATAACATCTCAGGGGAAGCCCTCTGTGTCGCAGGATATCACATCATGTACCCTTTAAACAGACCAAGTCTCGCCATTAGATGTATTCATCTGGATTCTGAGGTTTATTATATGACTCCAGCAGAATAGATGTGGTGTATAGTTATGTTCAACACTAACACGGCGAAAGAAAAACATGTATATAGTCAACATAATTGAGCGTTAATATACATACGCCCGTTAGCGATAACCCGACGATCCTTGTAAGTTTTAGTGGATACGCAACGATTATCAGATGCGTGTGATTATTTTTCAATACGCGAAAGCTGTGCACGCTGAGTGTTTGAAGAAAACTAGAGAATCTTCAACCTGCTCGTCTCATATGATTACGTAAAAATTTCGAGCTATTACTCTAGTTTTTTACCCTTCTACTATACCACCTGACAACATTTGCGTTGTTCAACATTCCTTTCGTTCCATATGTCGGCCGTGTCGAGCCAGTCGACCTCAATATTAGACAGCAGTCATACGATAGACAAAGTCGTTAGTCGACCTTCTTTGTGTCACATGAAGACAACGGTTTGCTAATGCTACATTTTTGTTAAACTACGCAAAGTTAGTGAGGTTATACGGAAGGTTTGGCCAGAAAATCATATGCTCCATTATTTGTCTTAGTTAAACAAATAAATAATTAATGCATATTTCCCGACGCATGTGTGAGAAGCACGCTGGGTTTTGCGCGATCACTGCGGATATTTACAAGCGATACAAATCGAAAAATTAGACAGCAGCCAAAACGTGGAGCCTGCTGTCGAAAAGGACGTGGTCAAACAGAAAATGACTGTAGTCTATGAAACTTCGCCGCACGCAACAAAGGAGGAGATACCTTACTCGCTTCACAGATTAAGCAGAAAAAATGAGATGCTACACCAACTTATTTTTTCAAGGTTTTCGGGGATTTTTTATATAGTTCAAGGGCACTCCAGAGAGAACGTCCAAATCACCTTTGGAGTGTTCCACCATTGGGGGATAAAATTGGCGCTCGGAAAATGTTAAGTCTGGTCGGCCTTGACGAGGCAGTGCGGAACATCTAAAAACCCATCCAACGATTGAGTGGAGTTCGACGCGGGATTTCGTCGATTGCTCGTAAACGTCAAATAGTTGAACATCTCCCGAACTGTTCAGCCGAGACGAAGTTCCGTGCGTCCATCCGTCGCAGAAAAATTTCATCGCACAATAGGTATTTATCGGGATCAGAAAAAGAATGTAATTTTACACGTTTGATGAGCTATCGCGGGGTGATTACATTTACTATGACAGAACTATGTGTATGCAGAATTTTTCGACAGACTTCATGCGATATTGTTATTTTTGCTATGAGTATTGGAATATATAACTCAGTTTACTCGTTGTTTTAGCACTTTGCTATGCACATTCGGGATTTATTCGGGCAGACGGAGAATTGAGTGGACGGTTCGGAGGGCCGCATGCAATGTGCGTATGATAACTAAAGTTCACATGACATCGTTTTGTCGGTTTTACTAATAAGCGCCAAGTTTACATTTCCTAGCAATTTGAGCAACGCGTATACATGAATAAACGCGTGCCATTAAAATAATGTTGAGTTGCAGACGGCTTAGTGAACGCACAGTAGGCCATGTGATCGTGTGAGTAAACCATTGTTCTTTCAGTCTATGCTACTTGTTCAGAGAAATTAAGGGAGTTTGAGTACCATATTCCTAGATCTCTTACCGAAGTGACTGTATAAATATTACAACCATCTTTTGAGATGGAGTCAGGGGCACTTTGAAACCATGAGTGATGATGTTCGATTTGTTCGCTGAGAACGCCATCAGCCATGTTCTGCACCACAATTGTAACGACGCTGGGTCCTGTCGTTTATTTTTTGAACTGAAATTGATGTTACTGTCCTGACGGAATGTGTAAACGATCTTGATATTGTCAGCAAACAGAAGGGGTTTGCCATTTGTAATAACGTCGCATAAGTTATTTATGTGCATCGAGAAGAGCATCGGACCCGGAACGCTTCCTTGGGCCACCCCACTAGTCATTAACTTTGGTTTTGAGGAGTGCTCTCCTATTTTGAATGTTCGAGTGCGATCTTCTGTGTATGACGACAGCCAGCTATACGGGGGACCTTGTATGCCAAAAGATGCCGTTCTGCTCAAGAGACGCTTATGAAGCATATGATCAAAAAGCTTTTGTATGTCTAAGGGGAGGATAATTACCACATTTTGTGCGTCGACTGACGTCGACATGTGGTTTAAGAATTCCAGCTGACATGGCATACAAGAGCGCTTACTAAGGAAGCCGTGCTGTGAAGGGTTTACAAGATTCTGCGTCCTTAAGAACTCGACTATATACACCTCTATTATCCTTTCAAACACTCCCGAGCAGATTGACATGTGGTTGATGGGACGGTAGTCACTAACGTCCTGTCCTGGACCACTATTGTGACGAAGCATAATGGTTGAGGTTTTCCACTGAGGAGGGAAGGTGCTGGATGAAAGTGATACGTTGAACGAATTCAGTAAGAGGATGGGCGTATCCTCACCCCTTTGATTGACGACTATTGGTGGGGTACCATCTGGTTCAGGATGGACTGAGGGCTTAATGGCAGCTAACCGTGAACGAATAATTCGAACAACAATTAGAACATTACTCAAAACTTTAGCTTCATTCGATGGAATGTTAGCAGGTAATGGGGTGCTATCTACACTAAACGAGGCAGCGAAATGTGAGTTGATGATTTCGCACATCGCTACAGGGTCATTGGCAACCGTTTTTTCTTTGAGAGTAATAATTCTTATAGCAGGGTCCCTCATAGAATTTCCCCGCATCATCAGTTGCACTAGCTTCGTGCACCTCTGCTCACTACGGAGCGCGAGTTTCTGTTCGTTTGTATGACGGAGTGGCTTTTGAGGTTATGTGTTGAATCATTTTGCTCATTTGCATCAACAGGGAATAAACCTGGTGCTTTTCCGTACGTCGACTTAAGCTTTTCAAGTCTGTCAGTCTCTTTCGTAGCAAGGATTTTACCTTGTACATACGAGCCGATGATTTTCCATTCAAAAGAGGCCAAAACGTCGATACAAAACTTTGGATGTCTGATAAATTCTCTAACCGCTTTGCTTGGGTCTGATGTGCGAAAAAAGGTATTTTAAATTAAGGAGCTTAGTAGGGAGAAAAAAGCATTTCAATCAGTAAATTTTACCGGACAATAAAATACAACTCTCGGTTTGGTAACCATATTGAAATCAAACAGACATTTGACGACATTGTGGTCGCTTCCTGGGAATTGCTGTAGAACGGATATTTCTGCAGACGAAATACCTACGGTACATATGAGATCCAATATATGCCCCTTTTTGGTGGGCGTTAAGACATGTTGGTTTCAGCCATACGGTTGAATGCACGGAAGAAATTCGGCCTGTTTTGCTGGAGCAGAGAATGAGTTCCAGGAGATATATTAAGCGTGTTGAAGTCACCGCCTACTAGTTTGTGCTTGCAAGGCATGTTGGACACATGATTCCTTGTCTTCACAAGGTCGGTCACATCATTCAAGATGAGATAGGATGAATATATCAACAGAACCTCATTACGGCTGGCGCGCTATTTCGTCTGTTTGTTGTGTTTGATGAGTGTTCTTCTGTTAGTACGTTCTTTTGTTTCCTGTCGACGAGCGCCCATGTTTAATGCGCCTGCGAATGTTTGATGCAAACACATGAACTCTTGATACATGCCGCTATATTCTTGCGCGTATTCGCCGATAGACTCTATGCTTAGGTTCCACTCCAGCGCTTTTACGACGACCCTTTCCAGTCAAAATTGTCCCTAGACGAAGTTCTCGATCATTGCTAACAGTGAGCCAGTTGGTGGCAAGTCTGAGACTCCCCCTCATCTGCAGCCGTAGAAACCGTACGTGAATTAAAACCTCCCACGCAAGTAATAAGGAGAACACCTGGTACTGGCAGCAGTAAGCAGCTGTCATTCATGAATTGAGACGCCGAATTTATGGACGTACAACAGTGTTAAAGAGATCACAGCCTGTCATTGGCTGATCTTATTAGCGCATGCAAATTCATAAACCGCATATTAATTGGTGGAATACGGAACAGATGAATTGGCGACTAATGGGAGGCACAACACTGAGACCGTTCACCCAATCCTGGTGTTGTATCGTTAACGCGATATCTGGGTTGTCAGATCGTCAGAACTTCTGTTGTGTCGGGGTATGAATATTCGATGAATCGAGATCCCCACCACAACCTTCCTCTCTTCTAGAAGCCTGCGCATTCATATTTCCCAGTCGTTCTGATCTTCTCGTTGCATCGAACTCTTGCAGTACAGGGTGTTCTGCTTCATCCATGGCCACTTTATCAGAGATCCGAAACTGGATTCGGTCAGTGTGTCTCCAAAGAATGGTGACATCGTATTTGTAAGTAATTTCTACCATTGTGCTGTCCAGCTGGTGAGTTATCGAGTGGCATGCCGCAAATCGTTTCCACGAAAATACATCACATCTGTTGAATCTACACACTGAAGTGATGCTCTTAATCGCCTTGATTTAAAAAGCACCGCTGGGCTGTCCTTCGTTGTGCAATGAGCTGCATTCCTGTACTGAAGCAGAAAGTAATCGAGAAACACATCCAGTTCAGCAAATGTTTTAAGATTAGTGGAACTCACGGGACTTTTGAGCGTTTCCACCAGATTTTCTGCAGCCCCGTTTGAACATGGATGCTGAGGTGCCGTTCGCAAGTGACGACACCCGATGCTGTCAAGCCACTGTTTCATTTCAACGGAACAAAATTGTGACCCGCTGTCTGTCATCAGGACTTGCGGAATGCCTTCACGACGGAAACATTTACAAAATGCTTGCATGGTAAATGCTGCGAAAGGTGAGATTGTAATAAATACTTCTGGCCACCGAGAGTATGAATCAATCAACATCAGAATGTGATAGTTACCAATAAGTGGTCCACAATAGTCTGCATGCACCCGTTGCCATAGTAGGTAGCTGTCCGGCCAAGGTGCCTAATTCTTCGGCCTTGTATTTATTTTGTGGAGGTAGGGGTGGTAGTTCATTGCAATGCTGTTGATATCCGAGTTTATCTTCGGACACCAACACATCTATCGAGTCAGGGAGTTCAGTTTCTCCACACTCAGGTGACCTTCATGCAAGTCGTCTAATACCGCCTTTCGTAGCGGTGGCGGAATGACCAACAGATTTCTCCGACGCAGCATACCATCGGGATGTATTGACAACTCCTCTGGGTTCTGGAATAATACCGGGTGTTTCTTCCTAATATTTGACGACCAACCCTTAATCCTCGCGGCAATTACCGTGCCATAATAGTTTTTAGTCGTCCTGATCAAGTCCTCTCGGCTTATTGGAATAGCTGGCGAATCAAGCAAACAAGCTTCAGCAGCTGACAAACTGGAATACCATGATAAAAAATATCCGCCTGAAGAATCTGTTTAACAGGACGATGAACGATGTCATAATCGTATGCTGCTAGAACTATACTCCATCGCTGTATCATTGTCGCTGATGATTTGTTAGTTGATTTGTGGGGGTCAAATAAACACTGTAGAGCTTGGTGATCAGTAACAATTTTGAATCTAACACCAAACAAATATTTATGCAGTCTCCTGACACCCCGGTAGACTGCTAATGCCTCCTTTTGTGTTTGTGAACATCCTTGCTCAGCCTTATTCAACAAACGTGATATGCAACTGATCGGATGTCCCTCCTGTTCCAATACAGCACCAATGCCTCTACTGGATGCATCGGTGATCAACGTGGTAAATGTAGACATAGTAAATGGGGCTAACATCGGCATTTTAATCACGACTTTTATTAATTCTCGCAGAAGAATTTCGTCTTTTTGAGTCCATGATCATGTTTGTGCTGACTGAACTGCAAATAATGGTTGCGATTTTGTCGAAAAGTTTGGGATGAAACGAGAATAGCATTGCAAACATTCCATTATTGATCGCAGCTCATCTTTGTCCCTTGGTGATGTAACGGTAACCAAGGCTTTGTACCGTCAGGGTCCGGCCTGTATCCTTTATCACATATGGTAAAACCCAGTAAACTCAACTCTCGCACTTGGAACACGCACTTGGAAGGCTTTATGGCTATGTTCTTATCACTGAATCGTTCCAGAAGTGGAAGCAACCTCTTATCATGCTCATCTGCATTGTCGACGTATATGAATACATCATCTTGATAAGCGCGTACTCCTGGTAATTCGGCAATTACTTTGTCGATCGCAGCCTGGAATATCCCAACTGATACGTGTAACCCAGAGGGTAAAAAATTGTGCTGAAATAATCCCCAAGGGGTGTTAATCGTAGTGATCGCCTTGGAATCACAAGCCAAAGGAATTTGTGTGTGGTCACCAGGTCAGTTTTAGGAAACACTTTGCTACCGTGAAGGGCTTTCATAAAATCCTCCGGCTCCTCAGTTGTTGCTGCGCACTTTTTCAGTCTTGGATTCAGCGTTAATCTATAATCATCACATATCCTAGGCGATTTGCCATCTTTCAAAAGCCGTTTTTGGGTCACCCGCTGGTAACTCAAAGTTTGGTTCAAATTTCCTCGCTGTCATTGTCCATCTATCTTTTTGCTATCTTGGTGCCCAGTGCATCAAAAATTATACACGATCATTACTATTCTTTGTCGAATAGCACAACTCATTGCATATTGTATTATTCGTGATCGATAGTTTCCGTACTAATTTTTAGCCTCCTTGCCTATTACCCATCCTTGTCGACAATGACCCGTGTCAGATCAAGCAGTGCTGGGACTCAGCAGACACAGTCTGTAGCAGAAGGCGCCTGCGGCCGTTATGGATGTAAAATGTCCGTACAAAACGGCATGCAGTGCAACCAGTGTCAGAAGTGGTATCACTTAAAGTGCACTGGTCTTAAAGAACACCAGTACAAACAGCTAGCTTCTTCCCCTCTCATATCTGTATGAATTGTAGTTCAACGAAAGCCAAGGCACCGCCCCGCAGCTGACTGGTCTTACACACACCACGTCGAGTGGAGTGACGCAGAAAACCTGCGACTGTGAATGCGGGGCTCTTCTTGGCTCTGCATCCTCTTTCATTTCTTCCATGGAGAGTAAGATAGAGCAGCACCAACGGACTCTGTCCGAAACGAAACTGGAACTACATTCTCTGAATGAGAATATGGCGCTTGCTCTCCCTGGTGTTGCGATCACTAAGAAAGCATTTGCCTTATCAGTTGCACACCTAGAGGAGGTGGCAGTAAAAAGGAAGGAAAAAGCTTTTAGGGAAAAGAGAGTTGTTGTATGGAGCCGCTCCCCTTCAACCGCTTCCTCAACCGAGCTAGCTAAAACAGTCCTAGGGACTTCCTTCCCCCCGGATGCCACAAACCTGGTACTTGCGAGTAGGCTGTGGGCCGAGTCAGCCAAAGAGTCACTTGGCCTTTTGGTAACTTTGCCAGCCATGTTCAACCCCGAGGTAGTGGTGGGAAAAACAGAGGCTTTGAAGTCCACCAACGCCCATCTGAAAGGCGTATCTTCCGACCGCTCTCGGCAAAAGAGAGCGAGACGCGAACAGTGGGCTAAGACTAAGTTACAAATCATGGCAGACCAGAAGCTACAACTGGAGACTAAAGTCGTAGTTTCTGTTCTCGAAGTATCTCCTCAGACCCCTGAACCTACTGTAGAAAGCGGAGACACCGTCTGCATGGTCGACCCAACGACCAACGCCTCAGGCACAGGTACGAGCATTGAGGGTACCAACACCGCGCAAAAAACGTCTTTGGAGTTATCCACCCCGAAACCCACCAAACTGCAGCCTACTAGGACCGTCTCCTGCAACTCAAAAAGAATTAACTCGGCCCATCCTTATAAATATTTCTTTCTTTGTAGCCCTATAACACAGCGCCCATTGTCCTCTTCCAAACCCCGCGAGCAGCAAATGAAGAAGCCAAATTCTCCGTGGGCGAAAACTTCCAAACACCCTTCCAAGCAGCGAAATTTGACAGAGGCGCAGAGGTCGCAAGTGGCGGCGCCAAGGATGCTGATCATCCGCCCGGTAAGGTCGCTGACCTACGCACAGGCGGTGATGTCGCGCCCACAGCCTCGAAATAGGGCCGTCAGAACAACTCGGAAGAACAGACCGAGTCCAGCCCCACCACCCTCCTCAATTCTAGGCTTTCTTCCCCAGGCTTTTCTTCAGATCATCCTTCCTATTTTCTCGCAAAATCCAGCGAGGAAGTAGCTTCCAGATGCATGTAAACGAACTGTCTGAGTGTGTCCAATAAACTACCGCAAAACAGACAGTCAACGCACGACACCCAACCCCGCATGTTCGCCTTCACGGAGACCTGGCTTACGGGTGATATCAGTGACAATGAACTGAGTGTCTCGAAGTATTAAGTTTACCGGGCTGGCTCTGCCCGATGGAGAATGGGGGGTTCTACGATTTTTCATCAACAGTGTCTCCCAACACTCACGGTTATTGGTGGCTTCTAGTCCTCTGATAATTGTAACTCTCTGTGGCTTCGCTTACCACTGTGTGGCCAAGACTCACTCCTAGTGGAGTCATTCATCCTTCTCCTTCATCAGACATCTCTCTTCTGGTAAGCCTGGAAAACCTCCTAGGCCTACAACGCGTTACTTATTTGCTTATATTGAGTAACCTTAATGCACCCAATATAAACTGGGCATCAGTCTCTCACCAGGACTGTGAAAGCGGATTCTCGACTTCTTTATCGACGCTGGTACGTCGGGAGGCGCGGTCACAGCACGTCAAACCCCGACGTGGCATCGTTTTGTTCAGATTCCCTCTCTGCTCGACTTAGTTATCACTAATGAGAGCCACCTGGTAGATAGAGTGATCATCAAGCCGCCACTTGGACACAGTGAACACTCCCCGTTAGACTTTGTTCTTATCTGTTACTGGCTACAACAACCAGCAAAAGGTCCACAGTTGGAAACTTTAATCAGGCAGATGTTGACGGCCTGAGAACCTACCCAGGTTCACTCCTTCTTGATCTGGACTCCATGGATCGGAATTACGGCACGTTTCAAAACGCAGTTAAGAAAGCACACGACTTATTTATACCGCGCAAACTGTGCATTTCCTCTTATCGGTCACCCCCTCCACGCAGGATACGTCGTCCTCCCGACAACCGTTCTCATTTTTTCGCGAGCACAAGATTACAGGAAATTCAGAGGACCTAAGCGCGTTCCACATTGTCCAAAACAGGTGTAGGCGGGAAATTCGCGAACACACCAAACTCGTACAAGAAAAGATCCTCCTCAGAGCCCGCGCGAACAAAACTTCTTATTTAAGCAAATGCGACGACTAAGGAAGAGCAAACCTTCAGCTCTTTCTTTACGACTGCCCAGAGGGGAGACTCCATCTGACTCCATAGTTGTGGCCGAGTTATTCAGAGGGTACTACTCGACAGTTTAGAAAGTCGCATCCCCGAGCTGGCATCCTGTACTACCGTTGCAGAAGTTCAGGCAACCATTCGTGACCGCTGAATTTTCTGTGCTAGATGTTGAAGACCTTTTGCTCAAGGTTGATTCATACAATGCAATTGGTCCTGACATAATTCATCCCAGGATAATCAAAGAAGCAGCTGTTGGTCTGGCTGAACCTCTTTATAAGCTGTTCAAGCAAACATTCCAAGCTAGCATCTTCCCTGGCACTTGGAAAGAGGCAACGGTCGCACCCATATTTAAAGTGAGTGACCAGCACCCTCTGGCTAGTTATCGGCTAGTCAGCCTCACTAGCATCCCGTGCAAAATAATGGAGTGCCTACTAAAACGCGGCACACTCAATCACTTCTTATCAAACAATCTCTTCTCTTCCACCTAATATAGCTTTCTTCCTAATCGGTCATGCGTAACAAACATGTTTATTTTCATGGATAGTCCGACGGAGGCCAAAGACAATGGCCTCATCTCTGATGCTACCTTCTTTGATTTCGCCAGGGCTTTTGACCGTGTCCCACACGGCCCCCTGAAACACAAACTGGAAGACTACGGTATTCAAGAAGAGGTTCTTCGCTGAATTGCCTCTTTTCCTGATAATAGAACTTTTATAGTCAAGACCGGATCAGACCTTCCGTCTCCTTCTTTCATTTATGCGGGATTTCCCCAAGGGTCAGTGCTAGGTCCTTTGTTATTCCTCAATTACATTAACGACCTTCCAAACAATCTTTCTAGCAACGTTCTCTTATATGCAGACGACCTGAAAATCTCGAATGCTACTGATCCCAGTGCACTACAAATTGATCTTGTCGCAATCAAGCGCTGGTCATACGATTGGAGTCTACCACTAAATGACAATAAATGTACTCACATGTCACTCGGTGGAGATTCTGGCAATGCCTTCATGATTCATAGCGCATCTAGCACGGTAGATATTATGAGAATCTATCAGAAGAAAGATTTGGGCATCTGGTTGTCGACTGAATTGTCCTTCACGTTTCACCATGAGATGGCGGCAAAAAGGGGATTTGCCGCTCTTATGATGATTAGGCGCACTTTCCCCTGCATGGACAACAAAGCTTCTCAAACGCTTCACAGGATTTATATAAGACCGCTCCCCGAGTATGCCAATTAGACCGTCTATACCAGCTCAAAGAAAGACGTATTAGTTGTTGAGCGTGGCCACCAAGGTGGTCGCGAGCCTGAATAGTGTTACGTGTCCCGACTTGAATTTTTTTACCTTTACCCACATGAATATCGAAGACTTCGCGGGGATTTAATCTCACATTTCTTCTCTAGAGTAGGTCTTGTAGAACAGTTCTTCACTGTAGCGAATGGTGGCCGCCGGCGAAGACAAAATAAGAAGTTTTTCAAGCTCCTTCCTCGGACCTTTCTAAGGCAGCAGTGCATTTCTTACAGGGTTATTAACTATTGGAACAGCCTTCCATCTGAGGTCGTCAGCAGCGATTCTAGGGATCGTGTTGAAGCTCTGCTTGATTCTCATTTACCTAAAATTGCATTATGCGAGTAATCTTACTCTGTTCTTGGTATTCACTGTAATCTCCAAGAGCGGTGCCACACCCTGTTATCAATGATCGTCTTTCAGATCAACAGACGCCCGCTGACACTGAGCAAGGAAAACCGACTGGATCCGGAAACCTTGGGCCGCTGCCTCCAGCCAGTGTATCAATCGCTCAGTCGCTGAATCATAACTACAACGACTGGTGTGGCCCATGATGATGAGTTAACCTGCGAGATTATGTCGTCTTTCTTCAATCTGTTGAAAGCATTATGCACATGTTCTCTCATTCCACAGGGCGCCTTAAAAAAACCGGGTCCCCTTGCACCTCCAGTTTCGCTACCTCTATTTTCGTTCTTCCTGAAAGTTGTGAAAACTGGACAATCAGATTGCGTAATTGGGCTTAGTACTCTTCACTTGGACCATTTTTGTAATTAGTATTTAGTGAAGGAGCAGAGTTCAGCTGTTTCAAAGCTTTTAATCGCTGAATAGCTGGATTTCTTTCTTACACCAAGATACGCAGTGGAATCAACTCATTATCATTACCAACAATCAATACAACAGCTCCACCTAGCAGAGCTAACCGATGACCAGTAACTCCGCGTATTTCCATCGTTGTTGTTCTTAGTTGAGCATCAGGGGCCATGCGATCTAGTAGCAGTTTGGAAATAATGGATTCGCTACTTCCTGTGTCCACAATAAATTCCTACTCACATTCCGATTTGAACTTGAGGCATCTATGAATAAATTGCTCAGCTATGGATTCCATTTGGAATGAATAAAGAACAGTGGACGGTTCTATATTACTTGTCTCTCTAACTTGACTCAGGTGACATTTCTGACTTCTACATACCTTCTTAATATGACCAGATTTACCACATAAATGGCATATAGCATTACGCAATCGGCAAGATGATCGTAAGTGTAACTCACCGCACGAAACACACTTGTTAAATTTCTTTGAACCGGGATTGATGATGAGCGCATGAGAAGGCCTGTTCACTGGTTGACTTCGGGTGGCAATATGCGCTTTGGTCTTCTGAAATAATGTCGCGTTCGAATCAGCCGTAGCGGTATTGACGTCATCCTTCTGCTCGCAGATGTCTCGGGCTTCTAGGAAGGTCACATCATGTTTGACCAGCAATCTACGTTGAAGATCAGCGTCATTGACGCCGGCAATCAATCGATCACATAGATGCTCCTCCAGCTTGTCACCAAAGTTGCAACAAGCAGCTGGTTTTCGCAATTGTAGAATGAATCCACGGAAGCTCGTGCTTGTCAAGCTCACGAAAGAATTGAACTTCGCCAACATGGGATTTAACAGCCGCTTCTTTAGTTCATCGAACGGTAACGAGACTGGGGCATTTGGATAAGCCAGATTCTTCAGTAACGAATACAATTCAAGACCACCAGCGGTAACGAAGGAATCTGATTTGTTTTCTTCCTTACACCACGACGAATGCTGCACCACAGTTCAGATCGGTCGACACATTCCTTGAGTTCACTCGTATTAGCATGAAGATTTAATTGCCCAATTGCAGGCAGTTCTACTCCGCGATGGCAATTTGTGTTATTCAGAGGTAGGGACTTCGAATAGCCGTAGAAACCGTACGTGAATTAAAACCTCCCACGCAAGTAATAAGGAGAACACCTGGTACTGGCAGCAGTAAGCAGCTGTCATTCATGAATTGAGACGCCGAATTTATGGACGTACAACAGTGTTAAAGAGATCACAGCCTGTC
>QNGE01007183.1:0-23265 GCA_008508345.1 Paragonimus westermani | reverse complement strand
AGCGAATGCTAAACCCGCCACTTCTGTCTGAAGGGTGTTGACAAAGTGTCAGGTTTTGATCGTCACTGTCTTCAGCACATCAGTAATTTATGGTTCGAACACCGGGATAGTGGTAACAGAGATTGCCGTTCTTCCTGTTCTTCTTCCGATCACTGGCGGAATATTCTCATCGCACTGATTTTATTCGAGTGAAGATGCTTTACGAATGGCACTTCTTTTGTTATTTGGCCCCTAATCTGTGATTGGTGGTCCAGACTGTAGGCAGTGGTTTGGTGACCAGCATTTCGATTGGATTCGAAACGTGATACAATGATAAATAGAAGTCAATATCGATTATTTTTCAAATCTGAACGTACTTCATGTGTACGTCTTTTTTCTCCTTCTGTACATCTACCTCTTTCTCATCTGACACAATCAGCAATTTTATGCCCTCCACTTTGGCATACATTTAATTCATTTTAATTATACTTGCCAAAGTTGTATGGATGTATTTGATACATGTATGTACACGTACATATCTTAAAAAAAGGGAAGACAAGATGGTATATATGTGTATATTTCGGGATGAAGAAACACAAAACTCGTTTTTTGCGTTTGTTTGAGTTTGACAGTAGTGCATATTGTTGTCACAGCCGGAGCTAGAACTCTGACCACGTTTGGCTCTGACAACCGTGTTGGTCACTGTGCCATTGAACTCACATTCGGCACTATCGATGTTGCCTCATGATTGGAATGGCCGGATTTCAACTCGCAGCCGTGGCAAGGATATGCACTACTGAAGAGCTCTAATAAGAGCGAAACTCGAGCCTAGTGCTACTTTTCGAAAGAGGCTGACTGGAAAGTCTATCTGAATGCGAAGGTTGCAATCAAATGTGAGTGATGTTCAACTTGTAATTGAACCAAATCCCCGACTACTGCTCAAAAGTGTAAATGTGCTAGTTCCCCCATCAGTGAAAAGAGAGAAAAAGAGGGAAAGTTCAGCGATTTGAGTGAAGTAATCGAGGAAGGTTATTTTCAACTAAAATATTCCTTTTTCTCTCGATGCACTTAACTGACGTTCTGTAACTCCTGTGTTCCTTCGTTCATTTAAATTCGTGTAATATCTTACCTGTCCGATTTTACACTGAGCACAGTGAGCTGCAGGTCTGAGCAATGTTCATTGTTGTGTGTGAAACAGCATTTGAGGATCATACATTGGTGACGGTAAGATGACGTTTGTGAGCGAATGGATCATCCGATTTGCGCATTTTTTGGTTTGTCTTTCGTCAGTTGATGAGTACATTCGTTCATTGTGTTTGTTTGCGTGTTGTTTAAATGAAAATATGCCTGTGGTTTTAATCATCGTTATGTCTGCCAAGTTATTCACACGACAAATTATTTTAATAGTTTATGAGATTGATACACATTGATATTTTGCCATCAGAACCTACCTCATGGAAGTCAATTGCTGATTGAATTGCTTCATGAAATTCCGAAGTGGTGTTCTGGAGAGACTTGTCCCGTGGATACAGTAGAGCAATTCTCGGACCGAATTCATGAACACGTCAATCCTCTCTGTACAGACGAAACTCTCAGCACAATTTTATTGCACCTACAGTATACTGGAACTGTAAGTCCAGTGAACTTTCCAGCTATCCGTCTTATGTTATTTTCCGGCGACTCATTCCTTCCAGTACAGTTCTTTCATCTTAAGCGATTGAAGGAAAATTGAACAGGGGTAATTGACACTAACTAAAGAGATCTGACTTGACGTAAAGGAATACACCTACCGCTAACAACCCACTTCACGCTCACCTGTGGGCTGGTTGAATATCCGTTCGTTTACAGTAAGTGAAGCATGTTTTCAGTGAATCTGTCTCTTACTTCTCGGTACCAGTTGGTTGTGACCTTCGATGAATACTACCTATCCAACTAGCCAGTACTTTACTGGAGTTAGCACGCTTTCATCATACTCATTGACAAGACCAAAAAAAGGCCAAACGACCAGAGTATGGAAGACAGATTGATTTATCCAAGTTTTGTCACATAAACACTCCTGGAACGATCTGATGATTGCATGACACTTCCCAGTTGTGGTGATAATGATTCACTACACACATGGACTAATGTGTTGTCAGCCGAAAGAAGTAGGCTGATCTGTTCATACCACACCGTCAACAGTTTTAGCTACCAAGACTTACTGCGAGAACAATTATTCGCTGTCACCATGGTGTCTCCACTCCACGTTTGTTTAACTCAATGTGAACTCGACAGCGCTGAGGAGATATCCCTGGTACTACTCTACGGGAATCTTCTGATTTGTTCGTGCTAAACGGTTCATGCTAGTACATTGGGACATTGAATGGATGTATCATACCTGAGGCTTGGTTGGGTCCGCAAAAATGGAGTTTTTTGTTCTGCCCAGGTCAACACCCCCCCTTCTTCATTACCTTAGTATGCTCTGATTACGGCGGTTCATTGGCACATGCTGACTTCATTCGGTAAGTCTTCACTTTGCCTCGGGGAATCAACATAGTGTATACCTTTCCACTCTCTGTACCACTGCACCAGTGTTTCCGGAATCAGTTAAAATGTTAAGTCCTCGATTCAGAAGCTGACAGTTAGGAAAGCGACGAACCATATCATTCCAAATTAGTCGTGAAAGAGAACGGCATTTGATTATCGCCTAATATGGAACTAGTGGCAGTGATTAGTTCCGAAGCAAAAGAAAAGAAACAAAAATTCACAGAACCTACCGCAGTGTTACTCACCAAAAACGATTTGCTGTTCCGGAAAAGTTGTCTCACACAGGTAGAACTGTAAAGAGTTGCAGGTGGCAGTCCTGATCATGTACTGTTGTGCCTGAGCCAGTTAATCGATGTTCGCTGCCACTGTCAATTGTTTTTTGTCCACCATTATACCTCCGGCGATGGGAAGGTTCATACTCTTGTTTCAGTCTCATCTGAGGCGCGGCTTTTAAATACGATCGTACAGTTGTCATCCTGGATCAATCTGTTCTCAAAATTGCGCATATTTTGCGAACGTTTTCTGATATTGCAACTGAGAAGAGAGGCGTAAAGAGAAAGCGCAATCGATGGTTTATCTTCAAAGTGGTAAAACTGTACAGAGGCAATTAATTTTGACCGAGATGAAACTCCGGTTGATTACAAAGAGCTTTGGATGATGGTTGGTCAGCTGAAAGTTGGTTGATTTACTGTTTACTACAGATATGCTAACTAGTTGAACAGCACACGTTGGCCAACAGTACAATAGGTTTGAATTTAACGCCGACGCAACGCCTAAAATAACGGCTTTGGTGAGAGCAGCTTTCAGCAGTTACCCTGCTTTCAGTAGCCTTGGCGTTGTGGAATGTTCTCAGTCAGGTGGCATTATATGGGTTGTATGACGTGCGGTGGATCGTGCAAAAGATTCGGTTAACATTCATTTCACGTTTTTTTTAAAAAATATGGACAAAGCTAACGTTACTAACTGATCGTTTTACGTCACAACCTACTCCACATGGATGATGCTCCCGGATGGATACAGGAGGCCGCTTCAAACCTCGATCAACATACAAACGATCAGGGAAAAGCCCTAGGTTGTACATTATGACTACAGTATATGATAAGTGAAACTCGAGGCTATTAAACCCTTCGGGATCTTTCACCGTCTGTTCCTAGATAACAGATGATAGCCGCATGTACATAAGGCGAAAATTTCAATACACTTTTTTAGCAGTGATGGCCAGAGCACCCCACGAACCTGAACCCTAAAACTGCACACGCGTACCTGGTCATAGTAGGTACCAAGGGTGACAGTCTCTAGATTACCACGCCGTGCATTCTTCAGCATGTCTCCAAGTCGCCTGCATATAGTACATGATGGTTAACCAACAGTTTAACACAGAAGAATGAAGACAGTTACTAGAAGTTCGGGAAATTTCACTCGCGTTTGCCCGTCAGTTTATATGCTTGTTAACCCCACAACTTCGGACTGGATGGCGCCCAGTCCGTTCTGCTGGTGCCGGTGTTGTAGGTTTTTAACTATGTTTTCTATGATATAGCCAAGTATCATAACTTGCCAGTCAAACTAAAGAGGAAACAGTTTAGAGTGGGCAACATTTTCTTTCGTATGTGTTTAGTGTGTTAAACGTGTTGTGTTCAATACTGCTATACGCATCTGTGCATTCAGACAGTATAAAGTCTGGACCAGAAATTACTGCATGAACTAATTTATCGAAACGTTCAATCAGGCTAATTAATCCTTCTCAACTCAGTATCATACCGCTCACCTATTCTGTACTGAATATTGATCTGTACGGGAGATGCAGTAGCATGTTGGCTATTAAGCTAATCAAGTGGTCTGCCTAAATTTCCCAGGTTTAAATTTCTCGGTAACTTATTTGCCTTTCTTGTGAGACTAAATGTGCAATCAAGCATATTTTTCAGAAATTGTTAACATGATTTTCATGCAGAACAGTTTGTTTTGGATGTGAGCTTTTTGAGGAGTGTATACGGGAAATCTTGTAAACCATTGCCGCTTTAAGTTGTTGATATTTCTTCATGTTAATTTAAGGGCACACTGAAAGTTTGACTAATTCACTTGAACCGTGGTTGGTTGCACTATCTGATAAAGACAAATGGTCTCATTGTACCGAACTTGCTGCACAATTTTGTTGCAACCTAACCACGTTGTAACTGGACCTCCTCTAGATCCGCTGTATTACTTAGCAACATGCAGATACAACTTCCTTGTCAACCTTGACCGTATGGCTATTTACTTAAATAATGCTCATTTGCACCTTACTCGGAAACACAATAAAGCCAGTGAAATCTGTGTAACGAAAGTCCAGTTGTGAAATTGAGATTAATCCATGAAGTCACATGCAGTACATGAAGAGTAGCACATGATGGGTTATTCAAAACAAAACGATATTACACTCAGGTGAAAGATGAAATTATACGCAAATTCAAACTCTTAACACTTACACCTCAAGGTTAATTTAATACTTTGGTTTAGGAGGCAGGCACGTGCTACACTGACTTGTGATTAGAATAGAAAACAATTCACTAGGTCATGCGATCAACAACGAAGATAAACATCAACTATTCAACCTATGTTCGGTCCAGTAAGCCTATCTTAACCCACTTTGAAAGCAACTGGAGCGCGCCCTCAGTTACCCGTGCTTTCTATCGTTCAACGCATGATTTGGACCACAGATTGCACGTACACACTAAGCTTGATCAGGTTTTTTAAATATAACAATCGGAATAAATAAATCACGTGTTCTTGAAAGTAATCTCATACGTTCTGACCACACAAGAGCGTGTAACCAATCTCAAATGTCGGGGCTAAGATTCACATGTCAGTATTTACGAAGTAAAGAATAAGTCAGCCAACCGGACGAAGAAGATGAAAGACAGAAGTTCGTAAATGATAAATTATGGAACCATTGTTTGTCAGGCTAGCCGCAGCATCAGATTAATGGTCTCCCAATACACGTGAGAGGGATTTTCGTGACTCTTTACCACAGCTTTTGCAAACTAAAGGTTATTTGAGAAATTTGTTGAGAAGATTTTGTCAACATTGATTCAATATCCAACTTGCATCTGATGCTTCAATAAGGGTGGACAGACGCCGATATACACTTCTGACGGTTCTAGTTGTAATCAAAACCATCTTAGCTCGTCATTGATTTGAGTGGCTTGTTGCTAATTCCTGTTTCCATTGTAACTCATTGTAGCCCCTTCCGGTAAACGCTGAGATACGGTAACCAAAAATTTCTTGCTTCCAGTTTAGATCATGGACAGTGTCCCGGTGCAGTACAGAGCACAAATTTGCAGCGCTGTAACTTCTCCATAAGGTGATCTCTAAACATTTATTTGTTACCCCCTACTGAAACTCATCTCGACACTGAAGGCCCAGATAAACTCTTTCAGGTATGGTCACCAAATGCACTTTTTGTGGAAGGTCATCTGTATCTTCAAAAAATTACTTAAGGATATCCGTCGGCAATATAACGTTACCGTTAGCTTCCATAGACCTGGGGATGAAATGCCTTTCGTGCACAGATTCCATGCTATATGGAGAAGTTACTCAGAGACGTGTTCCCAAATTTTGAAAAGTAGCTATTTTGAAATATATGTATGCACGAACATGCATACAAACGTTGACATAATGCATACGTATATCGTTACTGGTTAGTCCCATTTACTTGCGGCCAGCACGCCAAGGAGTAGCAGACAGTTATATACCCGTTCCTAAAACGTAACATTCAAAGTAGGATGGATGTGCGTCAAACTGATGAACAATTCACAACAACCATTTAGATCATCAGTAAACCCGAGATCACCATGTACACAGTGTTTAGACAATGCTGTCTATTAAGGAATACAACGTTGCACAGGTTCCACTCTTGTCACAGGGAAATCAACTGGAAGCGGGTCGAGTGGATTGCTCAGTGCACCACAGTCCACTTGTCGGAAGGTGAATACGTGCAAAAAACTCTACTCATATCGTTCCTGACAACATTCTTGACAATCGTCTGTCCCCCATCACCTCTCACTACGGCTATCCGTTGAGCCACCGCTTTTGTGTATCACGAGCCTAAGCAGAAAGGGAACGCAAACTACACTTTCCGATACCTCTGAAGATTATTTCTGTCTATATGATTAACAATGTAACGCCCATTTTAATGTATGCTGGTCTATTTTTATGTCCACAGTATGCACGAAGGAGCGTTGTTGGAAAAAACACGTGATTGCTGATCCCCTCAGTCTACTAATTCATCACTTCAAACAAACACGACAAAGGAAAAATGGCTGAATACATGATAGATGTTCGGCACAATAAAAGACAGAGGACGGACCAACTAGAGAGAAAATATTTTCTGCGATTACCTGATTGCGAAGAATCTGTTGCTGAAAAAGTCAGGTTAATCCAGATAATATCCAGGCCGATCGATTGCTTACATGAGTATAGCCATGATGTTTAAATAACCTGGTAACACACTGTTTCATATCTGGCTAACGGCCAATGGTCCGTGTCAAAGGTTCGACCGCCTGAAGATTAGAAAACCTAGACGGTTTATATGCACTGGTTTAGCATATTCTGGTATGTACATTCCCAAACAGTTTGTAAGTGAAATGAATGGTTTACAATCTCCAAGACGAAACAGCAGGCAAACGCTTAATTCGCAAAGGTTGAGAGTCGTTTTGTCATATCAGAGAGATCTTAAACTTCTTAGCGGTTACATTACTTTCGTCACAAAAGTCAAATACTATTGGTCGCTTGTCGGTGAATCAAAAAACAACGAACACCCTCCACGACCTCAGAAGGAAATCAGAAAAGCTATTGCAAACAGATGATTCCATTAACAAACAATGAACTGGTGGACAGGTGTTTCTATCTGGTCCGTTCCATTTACGAACTAGGACGGAATAGTCAGATGATGGAAAATGCGTGATGTTGTGATGTCGGAGTAAGGTTTCGTTTATTGTGAACAAACACGAACGTATGACAGCAGTTAAGCATCGCAGTAAGAAGCGACAGTGGGGAGCTTATACAAGAATGGACTAGACGGATAACCGTAGTGAGAGGTGATGGGGGACAGACGATTGTCAGGAATGTTGTCAGGAACGATATGAGTAGAGTTTTTTGCACGTATTCACCTTCCGATAAGTGGACTGTGGTGCACTGGGCAATCCACTCGACCCGCTTCCAGTTGATTTCCTTGTGACAAGAGTGGAACCTGTGCAACGTTGTATTCCTTAATAGACAGCATTGTCTAAACACTGTGTACATGGTGATCTCGGGTTTACTGATGATCTAAATGGTTGTTGTGAATTGTTCATCAGTTTGACGCACATCCATCCTACTTTGAATGTTACTTCACGAGGCTCTACTCGGAGAGGGTTGCTAGGGGTGCTTTCGTGTGAATGACCCAAGTGACTCTGAGCTGTTTTGCTTAATGACGTCTTGAAACCACTTATGTCTTTACAGCACCACACACGCAAATGTTTTGCACTCACATTGCTCGATTACGCGTCCGGCTGAGAGTATAAATTGCAAACCGCAGGGACTTGGTAGCTTACGTTTTCTCCCGTTTACTACCGGTTTTCCGAAGTGCCGTGTTTTAGTTTGACCCTAATAGATCGAATCCGCTATGCTTCTCCCGGGATCACTGGTTTGAACTTCCAAGGACATGCTAATAACCAGCGTGGAGTTATTTGTCCGCTGGCTATGGGTAATTTGTGGGGTTTAAGCATTTTGACAGTAGGTGACTGAGGTTCCGACACCCAACCGTAATTCACCGCTAGTGGGCGTTCACCGTTGACACATGCTGTTGTAGCGATCATTATACATCGTGTATGGTATTCTAAATAAATTCGCTAGAGCTCTTTTCATAACAAAACAAAGGCTTTTTCAGGATCGATTTACATGTCTCTCGTGTACCCATAACTGGCTAAGAAGTGTTGTTCAGTATACCGTATTTGATTTTGTTTGGTTGAATTGCAGATAATCTATATCGAATCCCCTTCCGGTGAAGATCTAATTGTGCTCAGTCCGCAGTGGCTTTGCACGGATACGTTGGGATACGGCTTCAGTGAAGAGTCAATGAGACGAGCACGTATCACTGGGAGCTACACTATCGATGATTTTCAACTTTTCGTACGCGAAGTAAACACCTTGAAGCTGGTTGTTCTGTTGGAAGCTCTAGGTATATGTGTATGCTGTGTGGTACGGGAGCATCACAGAAGACGTTCTAAGAAACAACGATCGGTTGATAATCTTGACTTCTTTCAACAAGCCATCAAACAATCTACTATGAGCGAACAATTTACTCCAGCTCGACGAACTGTGTCTATTCACGTTGCTTCAGAGTTGGTGCATCTAGGAGATCAGTTCAAGAAGGAGGAAATACAGATAGAAATTCCTCGAATGAATTTGATTGGTATGAGTTCACATGTTTGGGAATCGGTGAATGACGATAGTTCAATGCGGTACACCGGAGTGGAAATTTCAACCAGCCCTGGTCAGCTTCTACACCTGATGCCTCGTATTCAGTTACACTTACGCCAGTCAATCAATTCTCTGATCAACTACATAAAATGGGATCACAATTCGGAAAAGTACGGTGATTTCTCCACCAGATGGGATTTAGTGCAATGGCTACACGGGTCAAAAATTACTATATTTAATGGAACTGTTGAGATTCTCATACTGCTGCATCAACGCAACCAGGTAGATATATAGTCTGGAAAAAAATTGTAGCTTAGGAAACGTTATATGTTTATATTTTTAATATTTCTGTTAACTAAGTTCGAATGTTTCGAAGGTATTTTATGGTAAGTTACTTATCAGTTAACGCAGTGGTAAATAGTATTCAGTGAATATCACTCACAGTCTGTCACTCTTTCCACATTCAGACAAACTCCTGTAGGAGGCACTGTAACCCAAAACAAACCTGCGCATCCCCAACTAAATCACTAATACCTAACCGCTCCGGTAAAACAGATGACCACCATAAGTCTGTTTTGTTCATCATCGAAAGACGTAGGATCCGTACTGTAAATCTACAAGCCAACTTCGGAGAGTGTTCGAATTTCATACTAATAATCAAAAGCCGAAACAGAAACAAGAAACCCCTGGCTCTGTTGATTGGCATACGTACCTCGCAAACGAAAGCTGAAACCACTTGGATGAGGCGCATAGCACATTTATAATAATATTGCGATACTAATGGCCCACTACAGCCGGAACACATTTTGGTGGTGGAACTACACAATGGGTGCCTGGGTGCCGGTCTACACAACTGCGCTTCGGTGATTCACGAATTGTTTGTTCATTCAACTGAATTGGTAGGCTTATGAAAATCAAACCCCCCTACGAAGGCGACACGCCAGGATTTTGCTCTTATCACGTCTGTTTGCACACATTCAGTGTTACCTGATTAACGTGGAGCCTGAGAAACTCAGAGTGGCACAGGAGGTCTGAAAACCTTCTACCTGCTGAACAGCGTACATAATCTGAAATGAGCCGCCCAGTGTGTGGTTGGTAGTCTCCGTGCTAGGACCGGTATGAAGTATGACCAAACTCGTTCCAGTTTCTCACGTAACGTTACTGGCATTCAAGGGAGCAACAGGTCGCTTGCGTACCGCCTGCATTACTTCACGGTTGCGAGGTCCTTCAATGCTGATTATTCAGCAGACGACCATCCATAGGGACTGCGACTTAACCTTTGTCCTTTGAGATCAGAAAGACGACTGACAGCACTGCGGTCAAACGCATGGCAAATGAGGATGGGGATAAGATACGGCCGTCATCCACACTAGTGAGAGCGTTGAACTTAGCGCCGATGATCCGCATCATCACAGCTTCACCTTCAGCCTCACATGGAATAGTTCACCTATATTAATGAAATTACTTAAACAGCCAAATTTACTCAGCAGCCTGCATGGTATCTCACAGTTCGTGGAATAAAATGCCTCGGAGAAATCTGCACAAAAATGTCTATTATTGGTGGCTGAGTTACCACCACTACTCCTTGCCTAATATTGTCAGCTACTTGTCGATAAAATTTAGTTGACGATGAAAGTGAATTTAAAAGAATGTCAACATCATAGGGCTAAGTCCTGGCGACGTCATCAGGTGGTACGAATTACTCGCTTGGAGGCAGTCCCTGTAAACTGGATCAATGGATCATAAAATTCTGTGGATTAGTCATAAAACCATCTTTTTATGCCGGTAACTAGGGTTGTTCTGCATCATCTCACTGTACTTTTTCAGTAATCGTCTTTGATTTCACCAAGTTTGATGACAAGCATAACCGAATTAAAGTTTCCTGTTTTCGTGTTCTGGTCCTTCACGTACAAGTGCGGCATTCGGAGAATTAGGTGCCTGTGTACCATTTCGATTACGCGTCGCAGGACTCTCTTCGTGGTTCAACTAACCGAATTTCTAAACCCAAACCTTCTCTGTTGGTCAGGATATCATCGTTAAACTGCTTCACAATTCTGAATAAACATTTCGGTCATGACTGGTTTGATTTTTCCGCTGCATTCACCCCGTGCACCACTCATGTGTTGCGTAATTCAGACATACAGCTTTGCCATGCGATCATACATTAAGGCAGGTGCTGGTGAATGCCCTTGGATGAATGCAGGTAGTCATATCACTTCTATAAAGTTGGTAAGGGCTATTTGTGACAACCGCATCTTATGTTACACTCGGTTAGGGTAGACGTTCATCATTCTTACAACAAAGATACTTCTACGCCCCACTTGTGCATCCTGATTTTTAGATTTCATTAGTCACTCACTGGAATTAAGTAGGTTACGTCGGAGAATTGACCATAAAATTAATTCCGTTTATCAACGATGTGATTCGTATACATATATCATGACTGAAGTATAGAATAGTATAGAATTGGGTCTTCAGAAATAATGAAATAATTGGTGAAAGTTGATGTCTTACGTGTTTTCAACATCTCCATATTTGTTTTTCTTCCAAAAATTTATTACGATCTCCTTGTTGTGAAATGCATCCTGTGTTCAACGTGAACTGTATAAGTTCTATTGTACAAGAACTTGCAGGTCTGAGTTTTATCTGTTTAAATTTTTTTAGTTCAAATGTTTCGAGTTCCCAAACTGGAAATGTCCAATAACTCCGTGTTCTCAACTGTTAGACGTTAACTAAGTTAATGTTTGTTTGCCTAATTTTAACAGATCTGACAAAAACCTGCGTAATATAGCTGTGATGATTAATCGGGGACATTTCTCACACGGATTACCGGAACCAGTGCAGACGATTTGAAGTCTTTAGGCAAAAATCATGTCACTCTTCGTCTCGCGTTATCCTCATGCCATTTGCCACCTCGTGTTAAAACCCAAAACATACACCACTTGAGAAAGAGCTCATATAACCAATACTATTGATTTCTAAAGTTGAGTTTATTGTGCTTCTGCGAAGTTTGTTCCCCAATTCTGGTTGTGTCGCTCACCATCCAATTGGAAACACTGCACGGCTTTATCTCGCAGTTTTTTTGTTCCACTGAACAACGTTCAGTCTGTGTTTGTTGTTCACATCCTTAGCACAAATGTAGTAGATTTTTGAAAAATATTTTAAAACTTCCACCCGTACCACGATTGCTTGACTTCATAAACAGCACATACACTAAATATTTGAGTCTTTCAGTAGGGCGTGTTGAATAAAAACTAAGATTTACAGGTTGAGACATTTTGGATGCTGCTTTCCTATGGCATTTGCCACTTTGACGAGGTAAGCGTCTCTTACGACGACTTATTTGCCTTCTGGCTACCAAAAAATGGGTCAGTGTTTAAAATGAATTTGGTAGTTGGATAACAATTGCTTCTGTTAAAAGATTTCATAAATATCTCTCGCCTTATTAGCCTGTTAGAAACATTGTTTCCGAACATGTTTTGAACAAATTCCAAAACGAATTAGAGTGATTTACAGGAAATTCAAATATTCTGTACATTCGATAACCATACCAAGAAAGCTATACGATTATCATGCACGTAGCAACATCTTAACTTCATTTCGTACATTTTCTCTGATAACATCTTGCAATTCATTAACCAATGGGACCTGAGATATCTCATTTCATTTGCTAAAGAACTTATGAATTTTCTCGTATAAACCACCTACGTTTTAGACTCTTCGGTTACTTGCGCGCTGTATACCACGGTACACAAAAAAGACATTCTGTCTTCTACATGACACTGTCCGCGTTATCCAGCTATACTTAAACAATCTTTGTCCGGCACTGGAACTGAACTTGAACATCATACGTGTTCAAAGCTCAACGGACTATCTGGAAACGTCCATCACTTGGCACTCCGCGACACTCATCAACTGTCTATGGAATCTATTTCAACGATTCTGTCCCAACCATCATGATACGCAAACGGACTGTTCGCTGGTTGACAAAAACGATAACGAATGTGAACTCGTAAAACAGAAATGCGATCCACTCAATATTATTCCACATGTCGCCTGTACGGATATAGAACATTTGGTAAAAGAACAGTTATTTTTCGGTGATGACCGAATAATCCCTCACGCTTTATTCTGTCATGTTCTTGGAGTGAACTTTCTGAAACCCCCTGTGGTTCGTTACCTTGCGAAACAGCTGGACCCAAACCTCAGTACGGTTGAAGAATTGGAACGTTTTACAGATGACTTAGGAGTACAGATTTCAAACTCTGAAGTGCACACGTTGTTCTCGGATCAGTGTGTGAGCGCCACTCATGTACTATTGAGGGGTGAAGCGTCTGTAGTGATCACCATAGAAAAATTAATCTGGGCACTAAAACGCTTGCAGAGATTGGACCTTGTACATTATTTGTATCACGCTCAATTGTTGTTTATGTTGAGCTACCAACCAGTAAAACAGTTTCATTTTTAAAATGTATTTGATAAAAAAGGAGATGTACCGGTCACTATAGAGAAGCCCATGTTATTTGTTTCTTTTTACTAATGTTTATTTCCAAGTTGTATTCCTCTCAATGGGTGTCATATTATATCAGAATCGAAACTTTTCATTACACAACTATGAAAAATGTGCGTAATTTGAACCACTTTCTCATGTCTATTCAACCAGTACTTCTTCTTTGTGAGTGTACTGAGTCATAGAATTTTGTAAGAGAGAGGTAGACCACGTACAATTTATCCTCTAGTCTCTATGTTGTTTACAGAGAGTAGGCGTAGGTTGAATGGTCTGTAAGAACAAATTCAACGTTCTCATGTGTATGGAAACAAACTTGAATAGGAATAGGAACACTAACGTGCAGGATGTCAACATTAGTCATTACAAAACAAGGTATCCTAATGATCGATGGATGTGCAGACAGGAAAACAGAGTTTTTAAATGTGTTAAAATTGCGTTGGTTATACACGTGAAGAACTTTAATTAACAGACAGATTATCGTTCAATCTCTGCCATATTGCAGTATGTGCTGAATACTATAACTGGAATACGTACTACTATACTGTAATTGGATAGGATGAAACAAGCAATTGAAAGTCAGATACAGTTTGAGACATATGGATAAGTTTTTTGAGTAAACAATCAATACAAACTGTCGAGTCATCATGCGTTTTGGTAAAAACAGTCTTTCCGTTCGTTGAATCACCCCTGTACCCAACGACTAACTGTGTGAGCTACCTGCTTTCGAGTTCATACCACAGTCTATCTGACATACTTTATTTGATTTATTATATACAAACCATTTTTATGGGAAAGATTTTTGTTTCGTTTGTCTCTTTTGTTGGCGATCATCTATGCAGACATATCGGTCTGCTTATCTTTTCCTTCTAAATCGGAACGGAATTAAACACTTTACTACGTAGTTTGACTGGTAGAACGTTTGCCGCACTTGAGCACACCGTCACTGTTGGTGCTCCGAGTCCGCGTTTTTCGTACCTGGACATTTTTTAAATCAGATCCTTTGTTGGGGTAGTGTCGAGAACAACCACTCCAACCATACCGAAAGCTACCATCTCTAACACTACCATAACAACAAGTGTGGGAAAAGAGTCATCTGGACCAACAGATGGTTTGTGCAAACACTTCTGCTGAGCATTCTGAAGCCTGGACTTTGATTGCTATCATCATTTCTTATCTTTGTTTCTGACATGCTGAACGATGTAAGCAGAAGGAACATCCTGTATGCCACAATATTCGTCGATTCGAAACTGTTGGGTTGAAGTTTATTTGCTGACGGAACGTATNTAAGTTTATTTGCTAACGGAACGTATGAGTTCGACAGTGGCCTGATAAGCAAACCGAACTGAAGAGGTACGATTTAGTATACGTGATTAACTTTCCGAGCTTGTGACAAGTTGGAGTGGATATTTTAGAAAAAGCGGGAGTTGTGTGAGCTTCAGCCGACTAACATTCTGTGCATTCTGATCTCAGAGTGAGAAGCAAATGATATTTGAATTTGAAAAAAGAGCCCTAAAGGAGAAATGAAAAATCAGTGGTTCAACTAATAGACAGGAAAGGATGCGTCTTTTTGAAAGCAGCAGAAAATAACAAATATTAGCTGATTAAGAAAATAATGTTCACTAAATTTGTCACAGGATCAAACAAATAGTTTCATACCCAGGTGGTTTGTCGTATCCTAATATCAGGGCCTTGACAGACTGCGGGATACCCAAACCATCGCGAACACGTAGACCAGACAGGGAACAGGAATAATAAATACAGGTGATCAATCAATCAGACTAGCATAATCAACTCATCACGTGTGAACAAAAGTCACTCATCCCACAGGCAATTGCATTGTGTGATACTTACGCGATCCATATTCAGAATGGTCATAACACACAGGGATTCTTCTATAATTGTGACGTGATATAATGGGGGTTCATGATAAGAAACAGCCAACTTTGGAGAACTGTTGACATGTGCTGCTCAGGAAATGGCCGAATTTGAACAAAATTTCACTACCTATTACCGGCGGAATTTCAAGTGTGTATGACACGGTTACTGAACCGTGGTAGTCTCAAACGTCAAAGTGGAATCTACAGGTGGTTATCTCAATGATCACTGGCAGAGAGAACAGGTGTCTTCTAATGACAATGAAATGGAAACATATTTCCAGTCCTAATATGCGTGAAGTTAGCAACGTTCTGATATCCTCGGGTGCAATGTCACTTTTGCAGAACGTTTTTCAAATCAGGATATTGTGTACTTTTATTCACCCTGATATGAGGATTCCAGCAATCAGGGTCGGATTGGACAGTAAGACGCTGTAGATAGCGCGGCGACATACAACGTCAGTTAATCAGAACAGAAGGACCGATGTTCGCTTCAGATCATTGTGTTGGATGTCTCTGTGTATAGAGGATAAACTGTCCGACATCCGCGATCCTCCTAATGCACATCTTTTACAGACTCTGACCTTTAGCTATACTTAGTCTGTGAAAGAGGTAGTTCCGTGGCACTGAACAACTTCGTGGTCACTGAGGTGAACACGCAGTTACCTGTACGAGGGAAAAATAAACCAGGAGATCACAGACCTAGAAGCGTTCGTGACCCGTTGATCTTCTCATTCATATCGTTTCAATACCTCTTCCATTTCCTATCAAGTGTTCCGATTTGTTTCGTAGTTTACTCACACGGGGTACACGTAATCTCGCTGTGTGTGTACATGCTTCGTAAAAAAACATTACATGTATAATATTCAACATGACCAAAGATGAAGAAAACCTAACAACAGTATCTGTTTTCGATAATGTCTCTGAAAGTCGATGTAACCATATTGTGGTGTGGTAACTTTGGATGGATATAAGTTTTGGTATAATCGAACGGAAGTTAGGTTATTTTGAACGGAATACCTTTTCGAAATCAGACGAAGCTCCAAAACAACCCACTTTGGAAGGAAGTACTAGAATCGAGTTCCGCTCGTGTTAGAGCTCATCTTCGATGCACTACCATGGTCGAACCGGGATTTGCACTCCCACCCTCGTGCTTGTGTGAGACTAGCGTGTTGAGCACAAGACAGTAGTCTCACGACAGGTATGACAGAATGACCATATCCAAAAGTTCAAACTTGTGTGATTGGTGTACCGCGTGGCTGGTAAACAGAATCGTCCTGTTCAGTTCAACTGACAACTCAGTGACCTCTTGGTTTGAAGCCTCTGTTAACATTGCACCAACCCAACAAAGCTCAAATTACTGGTGAGTTCAAGGCTTAAGACCACTTCAAATGATTTCCTGAAAATGGTCTGACTGATTCACTACCTATTGATTGTTTGTCGGTGAGCCGTGTTGGTAGTTTGTCTGTCCGACCAAGTTGAATCAAGAATGGGGGAAAAACGTGAGCAACCACTTTCTACTACGCGGTGTTTGATCAGTTTGCCCACTTCCAATCGATTCTGCGGTACAAACCACAGAAATAACGCCTCTGCTACCTAGTCGATCAGAAGTGGCCTGAGCAACTAACCGATCGATTCCTCTTCTGAGCAATATGACTGCTCACATACGCCAAGATTAGCAGCCTAACTACATGCCACACGTACGTAGACTCTTATTGTATCGAAAAACCGTTCACCGGGGCAAGATCTTTGTCTAATTCACACGTTCTTAGGTTACATATGCATTCGTGTTTGTGAACCGAAATTCCAGCCCATATCGCACCGAAATGTCCATTTAAACGCTATATGTAATTCTGCTTGGTTCCGTGCGAGCAATTGAATGTGCTGTAGTAGATTCTTGCCTGTAACTTCTCTCTGGCTGGCCCGATTTAGTTGGGTGAGGATTCATTCACTCACCTGTGTTGCTCATTAGTAGTCTGTGGTAGGTTTTGATCATACATCATCACCGCAATACGATATTTCAGTGTCGGNGTGTAGGAATAATCATGTTTCCAATCTGATCAACCATTGCAGCGGATCCACCGGTGCCAGCGAAAAATTCTTTCTTCTTTGATCGGTATTAGATTTATATAAATTCGTTTGGATGGAGTATGATTTTTCAGAATGAGTCCGATAAATTTTGTGAAGATATCAATCATGCATTACGTAGAGCACATTTGTATGTGTACGTAGAAGGGGGAAACTTGTAAGAGATGACACATAGTTTTATCATACACATATAAGAACCAGTTCACTGAGTGAATCGTAGTCATGGATGTGAGTTAATCACTTTCAATATGTCTGATCAATTACCTCCGACAAACAGTGTAACAGATTATTTCANTGATCAATTACCTCCGACAAACAGTGTAACAGATTATTTCACAACAGCTTTACTTGATCAGCGTTTAATCTCTCAATGTGAAACGTGATAAATCACTTCTACGCAGACCATAAAGTCCAGGCAGGCATACTGACTAATCAGTGCCCTCGACTCCTAAACGAAAAGCCTCGTAACTGGTATAAACGTTTAGAAATCAAGGAATCCGGCGCGACAGCACATTACCCTCATCGAGGAAGCTTAGCAGAAGCAACAGTCACACAGTGAAAGAGTGGCTGACTGCTGAAAAGGGGATCTTGGGAGAGTTGTTACCAGTGTCTCCGTTGACTAGTGACTAACCTCTGTGGGGCAAAGTGATTGCCATTCGAGCTGAATGAGGGACGAACATGGGTCTAGATCGTGAGCGTAAGACAGCAGGGGTTGTTCCACCAAAATCTGACAACTGCCTAAGAGTTCACCAATGAACGGCCAACCTCAAATCGATGCACTATGTTCGTACTAATTTCGGAGATCAATCACAGAGATCAGTGGAACGCAGGTACAACTGGAATGCGGTTTTGTGTTCCTTGTACAATGAAGAGGACTCTGTGTAGCGGTGGAACTGCGTGTCACGGTATATTTGGTCGGGTAAGAGATGCTTAAGCATCGAATTTACTGAAGTCAGCCACTGTTTGAAGTAAACGTTCGCTGGGGATATGAACACCATCAGTGTTGCGAGCAAAACACTGGGGAAACGAAGACATTTTTGAGTAGCATTTTACTACAGTTAGAACAAACTTTGTGGTGAAAGCTGTTACTGATGAACGATCGATGTATACTGCATGTGAATAGAGAGAAGAAATTGAGCGTTAAATTGTCCAAATAAGCAAAGAAAATTTCAAATATTCTCCGTATATTAACAAAACCAGAAACGATGTTTTCCGCAGACAAAACTTTTATTAGTAGCCGTTTAATCCCAGGACTACTATGTGCAAACAAGTGCATGCATGATGGGTCACTTCGGTTCTCTGGATATCTAAGTATTGCGTCGTTCACCTCGTCTCTCCGTCCCTGCTCTGATATTAGCACAGTTGCTGTCATTTGACATAACATTTCAGCCAGTCTTGCAGTTATACTTGTTTTGTACCCATGGTAAATCTAGCCCCGTGAACTTCGCTAAGAAAGCAGATATGGTGTTGATTCACCTCAGTTTCATGGGCCAGACCCCATAACGGTGATATATCTGTGTCTACTTACTCCCACGTGATGTGCTGTTGTGTTCGAGCGGTTCTTTATAAAGTGGAGCGTGTGGAAGTGTTTCTGCAGATATTCCAGTCTAACGGGTTTCCTGTGCACGGTGCTTGAAGTTTTCAGGTCAGCAGTAAAAGATGAAACAACTCAAGCCTTATGTTAGACTCCATTCAGTTGAAACAGAAAATCAGGTGATTGTGGGCAATCTGTTCTTTGGCCTAATTCCAACCGGCAGCAGTAACATCATGCCCAAACGCTGTACCAACCTAGTTTGGAGTAGATGGAACAGCAACACGCCAATCATATTGCAGCTTCCCAGTGCTTGGGTTGCAAATTGCTCACCAGCTTGACAGCTGATTGACCAACGGTATTAGGATGATCAGTACTCTTCCGATTGACACTGGTCCTACTGTTCCGTGCGTTGGGCACGTACACATAACTCTTCATTCTCCATAACCGACTGTCTGGTAATATGAGGCTACCATCCGACCGCACAAAAATTCCCGAATGTGCAATTCACATCGGCCACCCGGCCTGCGGAGAAACAAGTTACACTAACAAGACGACAACGTCGTTAATCCAAGGACATGGTATCCAATAAAGAGTGACAGAATCTTAGTGACGAATTGCTGTTTCGTCTGACAGTTCAAAACTTTCAAAATAAGATGTGCCAAATTTTAAACTGAATTTAGACGTAGTCAGTAGATTAAAATCACGTGTGTACTGTGGGCGGTGTCTTCTATCAATGAATCACGAGATGTATAAACAAAAACCTTATGGACATTATTTTTCCATCACGAAATATCACGATTTTCTCCGAGCTACCTGTGACTCTTGATTGTCATTTAAAATATATCGCTTTATCACAGTAAGCCAACTTACTGCCGGTCAGAGAGCCTAATAGTTGGTTCAAACCTCTTGAATACGCCTGGTAAACATGGAATAAACATAGTATAAACTGGCGTCATATTATATCGAAGAAATGGGGATTTTCGGCAGTTTTTTAATGTGTTATCTGTTTGCTTCTTGCTTGAGCCCTTCGATGGTCGACAGTGAGTTTAAAATCGATGTCACTTGAGTCTTTTTGAAGCGAGCTACGTCGATTCATGCGGGGTAAAGCAGAAACCAAAAGCAGATGCTTCCAAGGAACGGAGTAGCTCCTTGACCACAAATTTGATGATCGGAGAGACACATGGGATACCTATAACTGAGGTCTGAATTATCACTGATAGCACTGCAGAAATCCCCATTCTTCTGTCCGTTAAAGCTTGTTTGTACCTATATCAGACCTGAGGTTGGTTTTGGTTTATTGTTTTTCAGACAGTGTAAACGGTCTTCAGGTGGTGTCACTTAGCTGTTCGCAAATCTCATTGATGGTTTCCTTCAAGACGGGGATGAGATGATCGTTATATCAGATTTTCACCAAATCAACGACTAATTACTAAAATGCTTAATTCTGTGAGCTTCTGCGTTTCGGGATTGTTCTTATGAGAACCGCATGGTGGAATTTGTTGTCTGAGGAATACGCTCCTCGGTGAAATTTCCAGTCGTTGATTTTTGGAGCTGTGGCGGCAGGACCCACGACGTGGGGACTTGCAAGAGTTGTGGTTAATAAGATCCTACAATATGGGCGACTGGAACTTGTGATTCCGCAGTTTACTCGCCCTGTTCTAGATAAGTCCATGTTTCACGGTAAGACCCATGTTCTCCTTATAGTTAAGTGGATGATACTACTGACCGAAGTGTGCAAAATTGACATGTGTGTGTCTTTAGTAGGACCAGTAAGATGAACCTGAAATTTGGTCGGTCGTGTTTCTTCGTGATTAATGTTTGTAACAACGATGGAGTTATGGTACTTCTAAGTCATATGTGGTTGGTGTATGTGGTTGTAGGATGAATGCAATGCACGCCTGTGGTCTTACGGCTTTTTTTAAGTCAAAACCTAATGTTCGTTGCACTGTTATCGTTGGAATAGTCAACAGGTTCTAGAATGCTCTAACATTTTATGTTTACACGTTCACTTTATTACACTACTAATGAGTAATCACGGTCGTCTGGAAAACGGCCTGACAAAACTGTGAAACCTCGTGCTAATGGTCAATCAAATGTGTTGATTGGTCTGACCAGTTAGCGCAGTATCGAAACAGAGCTATTTAAATGTTTATAACTAAATTAAAGCGCACAGTTCAAACGTTCCAAACATGCGGACACAATTCACATGTCTAAAGTTATGTTCAAAAGTGAGTCATTCGGTGGAATGTTGTGCAGTTTGGACGTCGGTTCACATTTTAAGGAATTTAGAATTTATACGCCATTTGACATATTGAATCCAATTTTAATCATAAATGACGGCTGACCGTCGAGTGACTTTGTAAGTTACTTGTTGAATGTCAGATACCTCCAGTGTGTTTGTTCAGGAAACCACACTATTTTTCGTTTTCGTCCCAGCAGATGCCAGTCTTCATAAAATTTGTTACGAATGTGTAGTAGTTAACAATTTTTGAAAACTTTTCTTCACCAGACTGTGTTTTTATCATTGTGTAATTTTTTTTGACGTTCACTATTTCGGTTCATAAAGATGTGATACGGATAATTTCACCATTAGTCGTATTGAGCAGAGACTAAATTTCCATTTTGATTTAACCAAGTCTGAAGACAACTAGACAATGTAATCTTGCGATTTACAAACGTTTTTTTAGGTCTCAAGAAGTATACGCCACGTTGTCGTTTCCGAAACTGAGTAAAACTCAGACCGAATCTGATCGGTTAATTTTTTTGAAATTGTGCAACTCCTGTATGTGTAACAACATGCTTTTTAGAGATGGTAGACACTATAAGTGCAATCACAAGTAAGCATTGTGCACTATCAAGAGCACACTTATGTATCATTGAACTATTAGATAAAAACATTCGTCTACATTTCATACTGAGTATGATAGCCTGCACAGAATTTGGGTCAATCAGATCCCCCCATCCGACAGAGAAAACCTTAACAAACGACACACTCACGAATGACTGGTTACACTTAGCATTCTGACAATTCATAATGAGTGGTTCAATCGGATTATCCTACTGATTCCTTCTTCAGTGGCAAGTCTGTACATTTACCGTATTTATAAAATCTCGTTTCTTATCTAATCAACCTGTAGTTCAGTTTGACTGCCAGAAAGAACAGTCTATAAGGATCAGGTGTGAACACGGTGTGTGAAGTCCAGTATACTGGCTTAACCGTAACGCACACGGACGTGTGTTCCCTGTTATAGTATCCGCTAGTTCATGAAAACTAACCTGACTTTTTTTGCTGCTCTCATTCTGATCTCGGTATCCAATGCCCGCAACGACCCTTGACTAATATTGGCTGTTCACTCAACTACCACTTCTCATACGACAGTATTTGACCTCTACTGGCTCACCGATTTGAATGCATTCCCACCGTGCCCGGTAGGCTGATCGACCAAGGTCAAAAGCTTCGCGATCGATCGGAATGCGAAAGTCGCGTAGACTAACTCTGACTTCATATAAAAAGGTTGAGTTGCAGTGTACGCATGTGGGGATTCCAAGGTGAGCAATACACTAACGGTATGAAAATACCCCTACTAAGATATTCGACGACACAGACGGCACATGCAAGGTACACAGCTATCCACCTCGACTTATCATATGCTTGCGGACAGAGCGGACAACTGGTTAGAACGAGAAACACACAGTAGTTCATTCGGACTACCTTCGAATGTCCGACGGATATACATGGTTATTATCTAAACGCCTGATCCCAGACTTACATTCAAATTCCTTATGAACCGAGCACAAGAAGCTATCCGACGCTGGGNGCACATGCAAGGTACACAGCTATCCACCTCGACTTATCATATGCTTGCGGACAGAGCGGACAACTGGTTAGAACGAGAAACACGTAGTAGTTCATTCGAACTACTTTCGAATGTCCGACGGATATACGTGGTTATTATCTAAAGGTCTGATCCCAGACGTGCATTCTAATTCCTTATAAACCGAGCACAAGAAGCTATCCGACGCTGGGGAATGTCGATCAAACGATCTCGGAGATACGAAACACTTGAGTGGACGGAAGTGGTCAATTTGGTTCAGTCCATAGTTTTGTCGTACAAATAGTCCTACAGAACTGTGACAACTGTCGATAGGATGCACTTGATACCTTCTATCTGATGGCCTGAAGCGTATGACCAAATAATTGATTTCTTGTTCAAGAATGCATTTCAATTTAATGTTACTCCAAAAGGAAATCAAGTATGGTCTATTTCTTTTGCCAAATAAAATCAAGTATTCAACATAGCACACCGTGAAATAGCTCA
>QNGE01007182.1:4667-18172 GCA_008508345.1 Paragonimus westermani | reverse complement strand
CCTCCGCTTCTGGCCACCGGGATTTCGCTTACCTGACTTCACTTGTCCGTACAGTAACTGCTTCGGGATACGGTCATCGCCCATCCGACGGACGTGACCGAGCCAACGGAGCTGGTTCAGCATCAACATGGCTTCCATCCCGTCCATGTCCGCTCTCCGCATTACCTCAGTGTTCGGAATCATGTCCGACCACCGAATACCCAAGATGCGCCTCAGACACTGAACATGGAAACGGCTCAAATACCTCACGTTCCGCTGATACAGTGTCCACGTCTCACTGCCGTACAGCAGGATAGACAGCACCATTGAGCGGTAGACACAGCTTGGTGGCCATCTTCAGGCTGTGATTGTTCCAGACACGCTTTCAAGACGTCCGAAAGCAGCGCTAGCCTTTGACACACGCGCTCTCAACTCGCGGTCCACGGACAGATCTGTCGACAAGTTGCTACCCAAGTAGCAAATTCACCTTCGTCCAAATTAATTCCATGCCAACTTTACCCAAAGAACCCATTCTTTTTGGACAGAAAGTTCTGCTTTCAGTTAGGTTGGTAATATAGCAGCGTTGGGTCTTCTCAGCACAAATTCAGCAAACTACTTGGGAATATTCCACAGACAAATTTCCAAAATTTCCATAGTCACATTTCATAAACGTTACGTTGATGTTGTTGGTATTTTGATCAATCGCAAACATTATTTCCTCTCTTATAGTCTTGCGAATCCTCTGTCTGGAAGAAATAAGTGGATCCGAGTATCATCACTGCCTATCAGTTTTAGACCCTTTATTCTTGAAAACACTGAGTTCCCTTGATTTGGTTCACCAATAACGATAGAAGACATTAATCGCAAGATTTTAACATTTCGTTTACTCTCTTCAGTCGCGAACGTGAAACATTAGAGTATATAGGACATGCGGATAGCAACACGATAGAAACATTCAATGATTAGGTTTACATGAAACAAAGACTGCCGTCAGTTCAGGGGCAGACAGACTGCCTGAGTCAACAGTTTATTCTGTGGGCATCAAGTCCATGCACTGTGTAGTCAAGTAATCGCAGTCACCTGGGTTACTTTTCACCGTATGTCCAAAACTTGAAGTAGACAGATCAGGTAAGAAGGATCCTGCAAACTAGGTAGGGTACTTTTCAGCAAGTTGAAGACAACCGCAATTAAGTAAACTATTTCTTGGTATGGCATGATGAAGTACACAGAAGGTTTTTTGTTTTATTCGTTAACCTAAGGTGATATGGGGATATAATGTTTCCTTTATTCATACGGTTTTCAACAAAACATCAGTTCAACGTTCCTCACCTTATCGATGGACAAACAACAAAAGTATAATACTGACGTGTTTGACGGCCGTTACATAACTACAAAAGCTGAGGAGTAACGGTATTACGTTGCTTATCTGAAATACTACTTTACTCTGCTAGCAACGGGTTGGTGTTGTTTACAGCATGTAATACCCATTCCAGCATTTTTTCTTGAATGCATGAAACTTTCAAAATTGCAAGGTCACTTTCGTATAGGGCATTTCAGTGAAGCTAACCGTGAACCTGGACTATTTCACAGACCGTCGAAATTAGTCAACAAGCATCACATTTGAACTCTCAACCACCCTTGAAAAGAAAAGGGGTTACTGCTATTGAGAACAGATCGGTCATTCTTTGCTACGCCCAGAACTAATCATACAATGCGCGACGTCTCATTCAGTAGTTCTGACAAATGCAGAGGTTGCAACTAATGTGTAGAAAAATACCACGAACCAAAACACGTTTCCAACAGCAGAGATCACCAAGCCAAAAAAGCCCATGCAAAATTTCTTTGTCAAGGGTCGGAAACAAAATTGTACAATATTACTTTTCCAATTTTTAGTCCAGCGAACCGTATGGTAATGGATAGTAAAATTCGAACAAAGGGGACAACAAGGTGATATTGTATCATTTACGCCCAGACGAATTTTGCTGCATCTATGCAGACATACAAAAGACCGTTCATATATCAAGATGAGAAATCAAGTGAAATAGCAAAGGAGACCGAATGTCAGAGTTTACAATCGCGGTCATCACAGTGGTGATGATAGCCCTACAAACAGGTGTTTCTGAACAAACAGCACACGCTTCAACCTTCGGTTATTAACAACTTCAGCAGAACACAATGTTTGGTTGTATGACGTTGACTATATACCAGAAATGCCGTTGTTGGATTGCATTGGCGTTGCGTCTTTAGAATATGACGTGCAGCGGAAGATGCGGGCTTTTTATTCTCATGGGTGGCTGTGACGTCGTATGTTTGCGTGACCTGACTGTTGATCCACTTCGGGGTTTGCTACGAGACCGGTTGCCCAACTGACGCCCAGTCCTGCCAATACAGAATGCTCCACGTCTACATCAATGTTCATAGATAGTATTGCAACCGGCTGCCTAGGGTATCGGTTTTCTCACACGGAGCGCTCGGATCTGGAATGTTTTTGAGTGAATAACTGGGAAAACAACATTGTTTGTACTAACAACAGAACCAGCTAAAGGATGCTGAATTAATCCGGCATACACCAGTGCATTTATATGAAAAGCGTTGGCTTATTTCGTTGGTTAGAGTTATTGATCCACTGTGGAACCGGACTTGGTGACATTCAAGAACATTTTCAAATACTCGTCTTGTGGTGGGGTCAACACAAGGGATGTGTTGAGGATGGACGATCACATTGTACTACTCGTGAGTAGCCAGGCCGAGACAGGTATTCAAGTACTGAGGTAACCAGAAGAAAAAACTGAAAGAAACAGTGGGGTGAACCCAAGAGGGAAATATTCCTACCCATAGACTAACCTGTCACTGGTATTTGTGGCGTCTAGGAAACAATGTTATGTGCAGATGAGTGTTTGGGTTCGACGTGTTGAAGTGTGCCACCTGTTCCGATTTTTTGAATAACCAACCCTTGTGCCACCCGTGTTTCTGGCTAACAACAGTGGTTTCGCGGAACCAAGTAAGTGTTTACACAAGGTGAGAGTGTGGATAGTGGTACTTCACCTTGTTGGCATGGGCACAACACCGGGTTGAAAATAAACTGGTTATTTAATCTGTCAGTTCAAAATATTTTAGCAGATGCAACCGTGAGCCTACGCGTCATGGTTCCGGCAATCGTGTCACTACTAAAAGATATATCAATGAGAATGGCTTTTCTTCCGGCTGGGTGCAGTTGTTCCCTTGCATACCGCTGTTGTACGGCTCCGCCTGTGAACATTCCGACTTTACCACTTTGTATGAATGTTGTATGTGTGAATACCAGCTTTTCAAAACGGTATCAACTGCGTTTATCCTTACAACTCCGCCTATCAAGCAGTTAACTAGTTTCTTTTCCCCGTAAACAGTATAAAGTTGACAAAATGGCCATACGGACTATACGAAATATCCACCTGGCCACGTTCTTGGTATACTCATTCACTTGCTCCCGTGGGAACAGTTATGCTGGCTGAAAGACCAGGCGTCTGCCTGAACACGTTCGTAAACACCATTAAGCCTGGTTCCACACTGGAAAAACGAGGCTAATCAACAGAACCACGCTGTCATCCAGGATGGAATGGAATCACTCGGTCGGTGCAATGGAGGCATTTTTCTCAATCTACCGAGCCAATGTCACACAGCTGTGGGCACTGGAACGTGTCCAAAGCTGAAACTATCACATGTCAACCTGTACAACCCACCCCTGTGTGTGTACATGTTCTTGAACCACCTTAGTCACTCAACTACCCCGTAAATCTGTTAAGATCTAAGTTTCAAATGGAGCCTTGTCAATAGCTTGACATTTACTTACCTAACCAACTGTTTTCAAGTAGACCATCACTCACATTTGATCGCAGCGTTCGCATTCAGATAGACTGTGCAGCCAGCCTGTTTCGAACACAAGCACTAGACTCGAGTCTCGCTCCCACGAGAGCTGATCAGTAATGCATATGGTTGCCACGGCCGGGATTTGAACTCCGGCCATTCAATGATCAGGCAACCGTGGTAACCACTGCGCCATTGACCTCACATTACGCACGACCGAATTATCAAATCTGAACGCTCANCCCAGCCGTGGCAAGGATATGCACTACTGACGAGCTCTAATGAGAGCGAAACTCGAGTCTAGTGCTTCTTTTCGAAAGAGGCTGGCTGGAAAGTCTATCTGAATGCGAACGCTGCGATCAAATGTGAGCGATGGTCAACGTGAGAATAAACCAAATCCCCGACTACTCATCAGTAACCAACTGTTCTTTGCTATTGATCGTTTTGTATAATTTTGAAATTGGTATTGGTTTTTTCGCTGAGCTTGTTATTTAGGTTGCAACCTGAATGCCAATCTCGGCGAACATACCAATGCCAAAGCCATCAACCCGAGCTACGAACAACACCACCACTGTTTCTAACCATCAGAAATTTTGATATTGGAAGTCACTGAAAACAAATGTGTTCGCGACCCTGCATTTTTCAAAACTCAAAAAGCACATTAGTACAATACAATAAACGTCATTCTGACTAGAATGGTTGAAAGGCACATTATCTTCAGTCGCGAACATGTGACTAGCTTGAAAACAAAACAGCGGAACTCAAATGGAAGAGCTGAAAGCACAGATCGGTCCAGAGGTTGAGGGATACCCACATGTAAACCCATGATTAGCATAGTCTGACAGACAAGCTTTGGGTAGATTGATTAAACTACCGACGGCTAATCAATATGGCTTTTGTATACTTGAGAATTTGCAAACGGTGAGTATTCTTTAGGTACATGAAAGATTACACAGTACTGACGTGACCTGTGATTTATAAGTAGCATGCAATAAATGTAACGATATTTCACTCTCGTAGAGTATCAGTTGATGTCGGGTTCGATAATGTCTCTCAACCGCTTTAGGATATACTCCGTGGATTTGGTTTCAAGCGATTTGTTTTACCGATGCATATATATAATCAGCTGCTTATGAACTGACAGAGTTAATGACTAGTAAATTATATCGGACTTCAGTTTTCAGCTAGAGTTGTGGTAACCAAATAGTTTACGAGAGCAAAACAACTTCTGCTGCGTTATACGAGCATTTATGTGGGGCGCTAATAGTTCTATTTAGAGTGTTTATCACAATTTCGCCTCTGAAGGGAAGTTTGGTGTAGGGTAACATTTTTGAGCTATCCGATAACTAATCATTACGAGGGAGTAAGTTTGCTTCGTTGCCGGGTAGAATTTCCCCGAAGTCGTTAGCGCGCACAGTGTTGTGCAGCTTTGATCGTTTGGTCTGTAGTCTATCATCGTATCGTGTTCGTGACTCTGTAACCCAGCATACAAACCGGTGACTATATACTTTCTTGGAAGTATAGTTGCACTGCATCGGACGTTTAGTAGATCCATCTGGAGGGTGTTTAATAAGAATGTCCAAGGATGATAACCTTTTCTCGGCACTCAAATGTTGCTACAATTTTAATGTACCGAATCTGTGTTTTAATACAACTAACTGTTAATGTGGGCATTTCTTTGAATTGCATGTAAGTATCACTGGTGATCCGGAGCAAACTGTGTTTTCATTCAAGAATTGTTGCTTCATTTCCTCGCTTGTCACATCTTTACGGCTGATGAGTAGGATGAATTCTTATCGAAATTCGTATCTTCTCACGAATCTATTCAAATGGCTCGAGTGAATATGATGGACCATATGTCGTTTTGTTTACTTCATTGTTATAAAGCATATTAATAATGGAATGTTTCACAGCAATCTTTTGTGGCTGTTTATCATCATAACTGGAAAATAGAAATGGCGTATTCTGAAGTCCTGTTCCTGTACAGTATAGGTTGTAGATATTATGCAACCTGGCAACCGATGGTCTTTTTGAGCGGTGTTTGATGGTCCGATTATCCGATGCGTGTCAGGTTGGAAACAGGAAGTGATTTCGTTCTGATCGATTTGGACCAACTATCCGGAGAATGGGAAATGTTTATGTAGCAATGTTCTTTTCTGGACGAATTACTTATCAGCAAAACGAGGTATCGTTTTCAAATTTATTCCATCATACCATTCACGACTAAATTGCAGGCCTTTCGGCTTCTATAGCCTCTTCCTATCGATACTCTTTCAATTGTGCCTGTATAATCAGCTGATTGACCGGTTCAACCGGACGCTTATCTGAATGAGTCCGAGAACATCATCGTACCTGGCTGAAAAGTAGAAAAACCAAGTCGAGTAGCAACGCATGCCAGAACACTTGGCTAATTCGTATGATTATTGTTAATGCGGAGAATGAGTTTCGCCCGGTCTACTTGGTAAACGTCACCTATTAGTGGACACAGAGGTGTCGAAGTCTGGCTCATGTCGTCTAAATTCCCCTGTACAAGTTAAACATGTGTTCAAAATGAAAAAGGCGGACAGGTTAACTTGGCCCTAGAGCACTGAAGGCAACGTCCCACATCTGAAGAAACCGGAAGACCGTAATAGCCTCAAAAATGTAGACGACAAACGTGGTACAGTGCAAACTTCAGAAAGTATGTTTGAGATTCACACCAAATGATAATCGGACAAATGTTTATAATCGTGAAACAATTTTCCTACTTTATCAGTCTGAATAACACAGAGGGAACACGAAGTTCCCAGGACAAATCCATTTCTATTGAAAACGATGTATGAAATAAATTCATCTTGTGAACTTCACGCACGGCAGAGAACGCGCTGTGGTGAAACAGCTGTGTTTGCCAGGGTTGCAAGCGGACACGCAGTGTACTCACCCGGTGTCTTTGCCGGACTGGTCAAACCTCGCAAAGTCAGGGCAGCATTTCATGCCATCTTGCCATGTGGACACACGAACAAAACTATAATCTCATACGCCAAAAACAAATCACCAAAGATTCCAACAGCTGAATTCACTTTGAGCACTCACATCAGAACAAATGTTTGAAGGTGACTACCTGTTGAGCTCAAGGATTGAGGTGGTGGTCATAGCTTGCTGCAACGTAAGCCGCGACTGGATGTATGGCACCCTAAAAGATAGTGCAGCTTCGTGTTAAGGATGCTAGACTTTGACATTTCGAATCCCTGATCTGCTGCATTATGGTTCGGACCTGACAATGGTCAAAGTAATCCCACGATCTCCCCAACAACACGCAATTACACGACAAGGCTTCTCACATACGGTACTCTGCCGAGAGTGCGCCTTTCTAATGAGACATTTTGTACACAGGAAAAATATGAAAACGGAAAGTAAGAGTAATTTAAGGTTATGTGGTGAACTGACCGATGTCCGAGTAGTTGGAGAAGCTCAAACTATTTGACACGGACTAGCGTGTGAAGCGAAACAGCCGGGGAGAAATTCGATCAAACCTAGCCGATAGGTGAAAACGGGAGGGAATAATCTGAACAACTTGAAAATAAACCAAATCCCCGACTACTCATCAGTAATCTGAAAAATCTTTGGTCATTTTGTCCACGGTAATGTCGGAGAGTTGATGCAAGCAAAACTAATCTCGTATCTCACTGGAAAAACGGAAGTGTACCATTCCAGATTTTCAAAAAGACCAACAGTAGCGGGTTATGTGCAAGATTAACGTTGTGAATCTCAAGACTATCCGCAATCGAATTTGTGATTATACCACCAAGTATGTGTCAAAATTTCGCGGTGGTTAATACAAAGCCATCACGAAAAAAGTGTAATTTGAGAATACTACTGAAGAGGGAGGAGAACAACACTTCACAGCGCCGATTCGTCTGAGGATGTGGAAGAGGTCAGAACTTGAAGAAATAGTGAACCGCAGAGAAAATCAATTTGACTCACCATTTATTCAGACCCAGACATAAGTAAACTGAAATCGAACATTACAGGTGCAAAATAATAGTAGTTCCTTCAATTCCCCCCGTAATTCCGACATCAATTTCAATGTTCTCGATGTAGGTGCAGAGATAGTCAACAGTTTCTTCCAACGGAACATTCGTGAATAGAGAATTTACATCCAAAGACAACATGCAGTGACTCTCCATATTCACTCAATCGATTGAGTCTACAAAGTTGAAGGTGTTCTTAAGGTTAAAAGGAGTCAGTCTTGATTTAATCGGTTCCAATATCTCCACTAGCCATTTTGCTAAAGCATGATACGACGAACTGTATATGTCTAGGATCGGTCTTAATGGCACTCCGTCTTTGTGAACTTTGGAAAGACCGTATAAACGTTGAATGACCGTTCCCGTAGGCCTGATAAGTTCGAAAGTTGAAACATCGATACCGTCTGCTTGCTTCATTTGGTGGGGTAATTTGGGTAAGCTTTTCTCTATTGCAGTCGTTTTATCTCTATCATTTTCTGTTTTCTGGAACTTTGAGTTGTCTGATAGAATCGATGATATTTTGATAAGGTAGTCAGTTTTGTCAAGTAAAACTATTCCGGCTCCTTTGTCCGGCTTCATGAGTAAAATATTCTGGTTGGATTGCAACTCTTTTCTAGCGCCTGAGTGTTCACGCTTCAAGAAGCTACTTTTGGGCATCTTACAATTCAGATAGGTGTAGCAAGCGTTCACGAGAGTGGACTTACAGAGTTCAGCATTGAATTCTGACGAAGAAACAAGTCCATTTGGTTGCGCATGCAAGCTTACAAGCGCTCTGTGGATATTTTTTGTCTCGTTCCAAACGGTGATGATCCCCAGTCCATACTAGATGAGTTCAACAGAGTACACCGGAATATAAAGTTCACCGTCGAGTTAGAACAGGAGAAAAAACTCATTCCTAGATGTCGCGTTGCTCCGTCGACCAGAGGGGACAATTCAGAGATCTATTCATAGAAAAAAGACATGGACGGGTCAATACACGCATTTTCACAGATTTGTCACTTTGAAGTACAAAAGAAATTTGGTACGCTGTCTGTTGAACAGGTCGCAAAAGATCTGTACACCAGACACTCTCCAGGATGAGGTAGGACATTCGAGAAACACTCGTTAGAAACGGATACCCTGAGAGATCCATAGATAAAAATCTGCATTCCGGTACGAAACTAGAACTCATCCAGACAGCGCAGAAAAAGCCGGTTTTCATCTGTCTCTCATATAGAGGAGAAGTTATTAGTGAAATAATTAGCCGCAAACTTTTACACGCGTTCGAGGTTGCCTACCCTGCAGTGAGACGTATCGTGTCGTTCGACACCTGCCCGGTACTGGTGCCAGGCCTTAAGGATAGTCTGTCAAAGTTCTCTTCGTCTTTTTGTATCTACTCTCTCACCTGTTGTTGTCAAGCCGGTTACGTTGGGAGGATCACAAGGCGGCTATCGGAGAGGAATCGTGAACACCTACCGAAATGGCTTCGCAACGGTTCGCTGAAGCCCATTTCCAGTGCAATCAACTCCCACCTAGTCGACACTGACCATCGAATAAATCCGGATGAAGCGTTCCGAATCATCTACAAAGTTCGTCAAGCCAGCTCCAGAGCTGTCAGAATGCAATTGTTATCAACCGCTAAAGCTATTGTTATCAAACTACACAACCCTTGCCTGTGTGCCCAAAAGCAATTCGTACGAACCCTCCACCTCTCTTGGCCAATCATTTCACATCCAGTTGAATGGAAAGTTGGTTGATGAAGGCGCGACCAATAAGCACACTGTTCAGCTCTTGGCACGAGAGTGTGGAAACAGGCGGTCGTGAGGTATACACAAAAGTTCCAAGTCATCGTTTGCTGTCACATTTGATTCGCATGAAAACAATTGCTTTAGAATGCTATGGTGAAAACTTCCTAATCAACATTACTTTTTCTGCTCATAATGTAGCGAAGGGGCGTTCAATAAAGCACAACCTTTATAGTCCAACACTTTGGTTACCAGACTACACGCATGCTCGCGTTTGTCATAAGTTCGGCCCACAACAATCCCGGTTTCCGCCGCACGTCGTGCACACTTCGACCCAGTTTGCGTGTGCGTCCGACGTCTTTTGTCAGGGGGGTTTTCGTCGGCCATTCTACGTCCATTGGGCCGATCTCGTTGGCCGATGGCTCGTCCGGTCGCTCGTGCTGCCCGCAATCCATTCACTATGGCCTCTGGTCGTATTGTGCTACTAAGTCGACATATTCCTCCGGACATCAGAATAATCAGGTCCCCGATCTGGTAATTCATCCTATTTTGCCTCCATGCCTCATCCGTTGGTCCGATCCAGTTGAGCGATGACTCATCCGGTCGCTTATGCAGTCCCCGACCCGCTCGCGTTTGCACGTACCTTACCGCTTCGTTGCTGTATTCCGCCGAGAGTTGAAGCACCCGCACCTCCGGCTTGACAAACCACCACAATATAATGACTGAGCAGATTGGCATAGCATAGCAACTACCTCGACTTCGCTGAATAGTATATAAGGTCGCTAATATAAAGCCTGGCATGTTTTAAAAAGAAATACGACATATGCGTTGAAAATAACTCCAGTTCTTAATCCCAGAAAGATGGGGGAGCTTTGGACTACAATTGAAACATGCATAGGCACTTTGCAAAACACGTTGACATAGGACCTGACGATGGGTTACTGACAACGGATACAGAGACACGCTAGTCGTGCAAAACGGTGTTTGCTTTCGTGGTTGCGTATTTTTCCACACCTCATAATAGGGGCCTAACAACAATACAGTTACACAATGAAGCCGCTCTTGCAATCATAACACCTGGTGTCTTAACAAACGCAAAGATGGAGGTCCGTCGGCTGCGGATGTTCGGGCGTTCCAGTTCGGAAAAATAACCGAGGCGGTCGGAGTCAGTACCGATTGCCAAAAGTCAAATGCCTTGCGGACGCTGGTGAATGGAAAAGAGAAAGTGGTTGCGGACGCAAGGAGGGTATGTCATCGCGGCGGGACACTGAAAAGAAGCTGGTGAGTGTGTTTAACAGCCCGGCTACTGCCGGGATGCGATACAAAAGTTCACGTCCGTCCGGGTCGAATAAGGAGCGGATTCTTAAGTTTTCATCGCCACCCTGTATAGATTGTTGAGTTGATCACTATCATAACTGGATTAAAATTTTAAACGGTATTTGCCGGTGAAGCAGTTCACTAATGGTCTTCTCGTGGCTGTTCAGGACTATATTTGCATGGCAACTTTTACGGAAAAGGTGGGCATCGATGAGTTCGAAAAACTAACGCGAAACTGGTAGCCACGTCCGTCGCTTCTTTGGATGTGAACACCAATACGAACAAGAAAACGTTGGAAGAGATGTGGAAGGCAACGGAGTGGCTGGCAGCAGATGTACCCGAATTGAAAGATCAACGGTTGAAGAGGTCTAAAGATTAAGTTTTCCATGCTAGTATTTTTTATAGGTGGGTTAACTGGTAATAAAAATCCTTAAGAGTGTAGAGCCGTCTTCGATGATAAATATAACATTTGGAGATCGTAACACGTTCGGCGATGATGCGAAAGAGCGATGCGTACTGCTAGTCAAATCACGCAACACCGCTTTATTCTATCTGCAGAAGGTAGTCGGACTACCCTTGGAGATGACGTTCCAGCTACGACAGAGGCCGATTGCCATGACACTCAAGAGGCTGTTGACCAAGTACGGTTCCTTGACATCCACGCGATATCAGTAGAACTACGTTGAACGAATGCGCATGACGCGGACACCTAATAACACAGTCTTCCTACTCCAGTCCACGATGACTCGTTCGGCTTCTACAACTGTACAGCACGTAAACTATCAACAGCCGGTACAGTTCGGCAGCACGGATCCAACCGAATAAGGTTTCAAATCGAGGAGATGAAAAGGCTTACAGAACATGTTGAATGAGGGCGCTGTCGCAGGATCCGACGGGAGGTATAATTAGGCCGTTCACTTGGTGAAGAAATTTGTCGAGAACCATTGCATTTGTGTGTGGGTATCTAGCAACTGAAACCTAGAGCACGGACCACTCCTAGGTGCAGCCTTAAAACAGACTTAAAACTCCGTACCTCGGACCAATGTCAATAGACCACAAATAGGATGGCCATCAGTTACGGTACTGGAACACAAATTTGGTCAAAGTGAAATCAGGTCAATACCAGAAAAAACACTGCAGTTAGAGAGACCCGGCTTATAATTTGAGGTAAAGGTTGAAGCATATTCTCTATCGAGCAATTTACCGTGTACGGTTTGTATAACTGTTCATTTTATCGTATGAATTTGTTTCGAAGTACAAAAATTTGACTGGAGCAAAGAGCGATAGAGGAACTACTGACACCGGAAATGTTGAAGATAAGAAAATTGATCGCTGGTTGTTATGAATGCCAGTGGCCGTGTCAATGCGTTAGTACCCACACAAGCGGAGGAAGTAATCGAATATACTAGTGCCACTGACCTCATATTGGGTAGGACATAATCATCACGTCTGAAGGCTTAAAAAGTGTATTTATGAACAATGATCAGGTTCCCTGATCGTCTTGATAGAAAATAGTCACTCTCTGCTAACTCCGATCGATAATCTCGCAGTCAGGACTCGCGAGACAGAGCGAAATCTCCGATCACTTTAAACCTGCCGGGTGATAATTTAGATTACTGATAAGTAGGTGGAGGTCTGGTTAACTTCAAACTGAGCGCCATTCACAGCTGACCACAGTATTCGCATTCAGAAAGACTACGAATCAGCTTCACTGCTCACAAGTGAATGTCGTTGAGCGTTCATGTATAGCTCGGTATTACCTAATCAGATACCAGTGGCTTACTGGTCAACCCGTTTGACTCATGACAGCGTGGCTAGAGTTCTGATCCTTGCCGTGGAAAGGGTATGTATTATTGGCGAGCCCAGACAAAAGCGAAACTCGAGCCTAATGCTTTTTTTCTGTCTAAGTACGCAGTCGGCAACCGACCATGAGTGATGTACGGCTTGAAACTACTGAACTATTCACTATTTGCTAAGTATGCTTGATCTGCTGATAATTTGGAGTGCGGGAAAATATATATAAATATATTTATCGGTAAAGCAAGCATTCTGGGCATACCAACTGACAACGATAGACTTTTACAGCTTCTGACGATTTTCACCTTGTTCATAAGTAAATTGCAATATATTCCAACTTTTCTGAACCTAGTGGTTGCGAACTAAAATACCACCAACTGGATTTAGTAATATTTTGGGCGCACAGTGGTGGTGAGTGTAGTCCGATTGCAATGGCCTCTGCAACTGATAGCACAGGACATCTCACCACATGTTCGAGAGATTGGCTTGAACGAATCTGTCGAATCGATCACTGGGTCAGATCCGGTCAAATGCGTAGTGACCGCGGACGAACACTGGTTGGTGTTCCAAAATGTGCCATGTTGTGCGGCCAATGTAGCTTGAGCCTCAGAAACAAATGAAACGATAAACGCAAGAAGAGACGGTATGAACAAGCAAGATACCTTCCTGATAAGTAGTCGGGGGATTCGGTTGGTTTTCAAGTTGACCATCACTCACATTTGATCGCAGCGTTCGCATCCACGCAGACTTTCCAGCCAGCCTCTTTCGAAAAGAAGCACTAGACTCGAGTTTCGCTCTCATTAGAGCTCGTCAGTAGTGCATATCCTTGCCACGGCCG
>QNGE01007181.1:4299-24942 GCA_008508345.1 Paragonimus westermani | reverse complement strand
CTTAATTACATTTTATCACCTGCTATTGTTGAGCACTGCCTTGTCACTCTTGGATGCGTGTAATCAGTAGACCATTAACATCTAAGTAATCTGTGAAACAAAGCCAGTTTTTGAGTTAACAAAGCTCTTACAATTCCGTGACGTGCTTCACCTGGTGAAATCGTTGAACTGTGTTGGTATTTGTTTGAATCTTCCAAAGGCGTTAACAGCTGTAGTAAGCGGTGGTTCAGCGGCAGAGCGACCAATGGAAAAATAACGAAAAGAAGCAGTACACGCTATTTCGGAGAACTGCTGGTCGAATATAATAAGGATTGATGTCGCCGACGTGAAAAGACATGCGTTTCCTTAGTTTTTGGTGCAATTAAGCAAGAAGACATGATTATATTTGCGGCAACTGAACCGTCGTTGGATAATGAAGATTAAGCCTTTTAAAGAACTGTCAACGTAAGACACACTAGTAAACACATTGCAACATGAGACTGCGTGATGATACAACGAATCAGCGGTAATTTTTTCAGTTATATTCGGCATGCCTGTGAGCATGTCATGACTATTTACCGCTACCACGGTCGTAAATTGTTTATGGGAGCAAGAATTACTTAAGCACAGGTGGACGGGTGAAGTCAATGGGGAACAAGTGGGGAAATCGAATGGAGTGATCTATTCGGAGTCTGTGGAAAACGTTGCACACTACCTCCGCCTTCCTTCAGCCAATAATGCAACCGTTCGTTTGTCTGCGTTCTAAGTTTCCTTCCAGATGACTGGAGCCGTTTACCAAATAAAGTTCTTTTCATCTCGATCAGCGAATCTGCTATCTGCTAGATAGCTATGTACGCATATGTGAAGAAACTCACATTCTTCAATTGTACCAAGATCCTCAAATATCACCTTGGAGGTTGCAATATAATCCAACTCCTGAAAACAAAAATCACGCTGTTACTGATTTATTAAACAATATCTGCATCGTCCTATATCTACATGTACATTATTCCGGCATCCACTTACTAACAGGCAAGCAACCACAAAACAGCCATGCTGAGTTTCGAAAACGACGTGTGATGAAGTCGTTTTTGGTTAATATCCAACTAAAACAAAACGGATATGAGTCCGTGACACAGATCTCGGCTATTTCAATTCCTGCACCGTGTACCAAGGTAACGAAGCGGAGTGTGTCGTGAAGCATTTTTCCCCACGATAAGGGAAGAAATCACGGTCCACGACTAGCATTTAAGTCCAAATTTGTTGTGAGGACACAGTCGTCGTTCAATTGTTGAGAATTTTTCACATAAGTGGTGGGAGATTCAAACTCATTCTATATCTTTCTAGTTGAAACTGTATCAAATCCAGCTCTCATACTCACGTTCTCAAAGCGCGTGTAACTCGAAATTTAGTATGAATTCTCTCGCTTTCATTGCCTATCCCAATTTTTGCTCCTTTGGTGTCCAGTCCATCAAGAAGTTACATACGAACACCGCTTTCCGTCATCGAATAGCATAATAATTCATCATCTTTTGTATTATTTGGGTCCTATGATGCCCGTTTCATTTTTAGCCCCGTGTTTCTTTTTCTTAACACCCGTGATGTTTGCTCACAGACCATAACAAGATAACACTCACGAGGTTTAGCAGCATTGGCGGATCAGAGGTATCGAGTGCTTGTGGTTGTTTTGGATGCCGCGTGACTGTTCAGAACGGTGTGCAGTGCCAGACCTGCCTACACCGGCACCACTTCAAGTGTACTGGCCCCAGGGAGGACCACTAGGGTTGGCTCATTTCTCCAGAATGACCGTTTAACTATATGAGCTGTCTTTTTTGAAAATACCGCGCCTCACCCAATGCCATGCTCGACCCTCTGCTCGCCATGGTGAGTGAGAAGTAATCAGACACCTTCAAATGTAGCTGCAAGGCGTCTAAGGATGCCAGTGCACTACAGCCAGCGAAGGTAGAAAAAGCCTAGGCTGAAACATAAAAAAACTTATCTGATATGAAGTCAGAAATGAGCTTGTTGAATGGGTATTTTGTCCTGGCCATTTCAGATATGGCGGTTGTTCGTGAGGTAGTGGCTTTGTCCGCAGCTCAGACTGAGGAATTAGCAACGAGTTTGCAGGACAGGGCACCCTGGGAGGAGAGGCTTGTTTCTTGGGGACGGTTTCCAATCATACCCTCTCCAGGAGAGCAAGCCAGAGCGGTGTTAATGCCTTCTCCCCTCCAGGGCTTATGAACCTGGTTTCTGCCACCACACTTTGCTCAAAATCTACCGAGAAGACACTGTGACTTCATGTGACGTTATTTGCAGAGATTAGCACGAAGGAAGTACTGGAAAAACGGCTAAATTGAAAAAAAGTCAAGCTAATCTCAAAGGATCATTGCTGGATCGTTCACTGCTAGGGCAGCAGAAGCGCTCCAAGCCTGCTAGAACAAGGTCACGCATCAAGGCTGAGCCAAAGCTGCAAGCTAACGTAAAAGTTCCTATCCTTGCTCTTAGAAGAGGACCAGTCTTCCTCGATGGGCCAACTCATGCACTCACATCAGAGGCTGCTGCCCCAATCCTCTTGGAAGGTCCGTCGCCTGTGAAGGTGAAAGAGTCTGGAACAGCCAATCCCAAAGGTGTTATTGACCACCACCCCTCCTCTGAACTCTCAGTTATTTCACCCCAGAAACGTTTGCCGGAACTTATCTTACTCCTGAGATTCATAACCCTGTGAACATGCAATGGTCATCCTGTGTATCAAGAAGTGCCTATACTTAGCCCCCGGTGGCTCGCATCTGAACAGAATCGGGGTAAATTCGTTCTAAGTTCTCGCTTAATCTACAGTCCCATGTAAATTTCCAAGGGAGCAAAACTGCGAATCACCCTCCAGAAACTGCGAGAACAAAGGCGGTTCGAAGGTTATCGACCCTAGGCCAACAGAAGTGGACGAAGCGTCCCACAGGGACGCTCACACATGTCCAGGCTGTGATGAAACGGCTACCACCCTCCAAGAGGGCTCACAAAATTACGCCGCCAGTTACGTACTCCCCCTCACTACTGAGGCTACTTTCTCAACCTCTCCCTCGTACACTTCTCTCTTTTTGCACCCAGCCAAACATCAGCCAAACGAAGTAGCAATAAAGTGCGTATACACCAACTGTCTGAGCCTTCTGAACAAACTACCAGGAATCAGACAGCTGGTCCACGACACTAGCCCTCACATTCTTGCATTAACAGAGACCTGGCTTTCCGCGGATATCACTGATAATGAACTGCATGTCCCTGGTTACTCTTTGTACCGGACGGACTCCTCCCGTGGACGCATGGGAGGCTGCGCCCTTTTCCTAAGCCAGAAGCTCTCAGTGCCAACTGTCGTAGGGGAACTTACCTTCCCAGAGAATGCGACACGCTCTGGATCAACTTCAACCTCGCGAACTTGACACGCTGCTTACCGGTGTTACGTGCCGTTCGCCGTCATGCAGTGCATCCGACGACGAGGCCATTCTTGCTAACCTAGACCGTCTCACGTCTACCCAGCGTTTCTCCCATCATCTTATTATGGTGACTTCAACACACCCAAACTCAACTCTATGGCGGCTTCTCATGAGGACTGTGGCTGTGGGTTTTAGAAACCCTTGGCAATGTTGATCCATGAGAAAGCCTGGGCACAGCATGTCGATCTACCTACAAGGCACCGTCCAGGACCGACATCCTCCTTGCTTGATCTGGTCATTATAAACGAGGCTCACCTGGTAGATAGTGTGGTCAGCAACCCACCGCTGTAGTATAGTGACCACATGCTACTAACCTGATTTTATCTGTTACTGGCACCAAAACGCTGTAACAAAGACTTCGTTCCGAAATTTCCAGAAAGCAGACTTCAACGCACTAAGGACGTTCTTAAGCACGCTCAGCCTTACATCCGACTCAGTGAACTTGAACTACCTTTCATTTAAAGCTGCCATTCACGAAGCCGATGAAGCATTTGTTCCTCGAAAACTATGGAAGTGCTCCCTTCGTGCACCGCTTCCGTTAAACATACGCCACCTGCTCGAAGTAAGTTTTCGTCTATTCTCTAGGCAGAAGCCAACGTGCGGGCCGGAAAATCCAGAAGCCTTTTGCCCTATATGAAACAGGTGCGAGCAGGATATCCATAAACGCACCCAGCAGGTACAGTCGAAAATCATACTGGTGGCTCGCGAGAATAGGTCCTCGGAGCTTTCTCTGTGGCTTCCCGATGAGGAAAATTCCTACATTCGCCCAAATGGTTGCCGAGGTGTTCAGAGTATACTATTCAGCAGTCTGCAACGTGGATCCGCCAAAGTGACATCCAATTCTCCCCAGGAAAAACTTCCACTTCCCACTCCTGACAGCTGATTACTCTGTGCCCGACGGTCAGGATCTTTTGTTCAAGGTCATTCCTTATGTTGCCATGAGACCAAACGCAATCTATCACCGGATCCTCAAAGAAGCGTCCCTCAGTTTGGCGATGCTCCTTTTTGATCTTTTCGAGCGGACACCTTGGGCCGGCACCCTTCCGGCGGCATGGATAGAGACCATTGACACACCTAAATTTGTGGCAGGTGATCGTAAATCTCCTGCGAGTTATCGGTTGATTAGCTTTAACAACATCCCAGGCAAGATAATGGAAAGGTTTAAAACGCACCATCTTTAAGCATTTCTTCTCCAATAACCTTTTCTCTTCGACCCAGCATGGCTTTCTTCCCGATCGGTCATGCATAACCAATATGTTAATTTTCATGGATAGCCTAACAGAGGCCAAAGACAATGTTCACATCTCGGATGCTGTCTTCTTCGGCTTTGCCACAGCCCTTGGCCGTGTCCCGCTCGGTACTGTTGTACACAAACCAGAAGCTTATGGGGTCCAATGAGGGGTTCTCCGCCGGATTATTTCCTTTATTGTTAACGGGACTTTCAAGGTAAAAACCAGTTTGGACCTTACGTCTCCCTCCCCAGTCCCTGCGGGAGTTCCTCAAGGATCGGTACTTGGTCCACTGTTGTTTCTGATATACAGAAATGACTTGCCGGAGATTATCTCTAGCAACATCCCCCTTTAGGCTGGTAACTTAAAAATTTGGAATGCGTGTGATCCCAGCGCATTGCAGATTGATCTCGACCATACTAAGTGCTTTTCAGATGACTGGACCCCCTCTCTGAATGACAGCGAGTGTGCGCACAAGTCACTTGGAGCAGACTCCACGAACCTATTTGCGATACACGGTCCACAAAGTGTAATAAATATCGCGGAGGATGACCTCAGAAAAAACCTGAGGATTTGGCTATCATCTGGTTTGTCCTACTCTCATCACCACCAGTTGGTTGACAGTGGGGGATTTGTGACTGTTGGGATGATAAAAAGAGCTTTCCCTGCATAGGCTGGCACGGCTCTCAAACGCCTCACGAGGTCTATATAATACCACTGTTTGAGTGTGCTAATCAAATTGTTTACACCTGTCTGCAGAAGGACATCCTCGTCATTGAACGTGTCCAGCGAGTAGCCACCAAAATGGTCATTGGTTTACGGCATCTCTCCCACGAGTCTCGCCTTGAAATTCTCGATCTTCATCCATTTAAGTTTCGGTGACTCTGCGGTGACTTAGGTCTCACACGCTTTCTCTGTAGCACAGGACTCGCGCAGCAATTCTTCGCCATATTAGGTGATGACATTGGAAAAGGTCACAAGAAGAAGCTCTGTAAGCTGTGACATCGGGCCTTCCAAAGACAACAGTTCTTTTATGCAGTTATCAACTATTGACCGACCCTCCACTAAAGATTGTTAGCTACTTGTCTAAGGACCATCTCAAAGCGTTATTGGATTTCCACCTTATTAAGGAACCGTTAGATTAGCAATTTACTCTGTTCTGCCAGAATATTATTTATTCTGTTCTTGATACCCTCTATAACCCACAAGAGCGGTACTAAATTCTTTTTACAGTGGCCTCATTTCAGGTCAACAGGAAACCGCCGGACATTGAGAAAGACAAACTGACCGGATATCTGTAGTTTTTATCTAGCCACGAACTCGTGTACAAATCGTTGAGTCGGTGAAAAGTGTGCATCAGTTTTGAAATCACCCTCGAAAGACAAGCCGTATCTTCCGGCGTTCGAAGGAAACCTGTGGAGCAGAATACACACTGATTCCTCCGAACCAATCGATGATGCTTATTTTCTAATCGTTGTCGGCTCAGCATCTAGATGCCCGGGAGTCTGTGTCAAAGAAGGACTGACTTTGCAGTCCACCATTCATTAACTAATAGGCCCACTACACAGATTGGGTTTCTTCAAAGTCCTTGTTTCAGGTGACAATGCCCAATTTACACCCAGCGATTACTTAAGCGTTTGTTCAACAAGTGTATCTAACAAATCTACCGTATTATCCACAGTTAAACGGTTGGGCTACGAGACTTTTGGTTACTGTGGGACAACATACATTCAACTACTTCGGGCAGCAACATCTGGATAAGGTTGTGAATCCGTTTTTGATCAATTAAAGAACCCCAAATTAAAATGTTCCGGGTATTGTTTCGCGTAGCGGATGTTCGTTCGAAAGGAAAATGAGGATGAAATACGGGACCGTTTCGCCTAGACCATATCCTGAGTACGAACCTCCTGTAGCACCAGAAGTGCAACCCCAACAGTTTGGCAGACGATTCAACGTTGGAGACATTGTGTGTGTGAGACGAAGTTTGACCTTAACTGTTGAGACCATTACAGGTAGAAGGGAGCCGGTTGTTCATAAACGAAAAGTCCGAGGTCAGCAGTAAATCAGATATGCCAACCAGATTCGCAGAGGACAAGAACAACCAGAACATTGAGACTTTGTTCCAGAAAACACCACACAAACATGACTCATAAAACCACATGCAATAGACAATGATGCATTCAGCCATCTCAGATGAGATATCCTGATAGGAGTCAATGCTTCATATGGCCACGCTGGAAGGATCCTCGGAAGAAATCCTGCGATGCCCAAAATATCAGGAGGAAGATGTTGGAGGCCATACCGGTCACCACATAGGCGAACATTGATATTAGTCGTACATGTGCTGACGTTTATCTTAGTTGACCTAGGGCGGCGTGTGTTGTTCCCGCTTAGGATTGACATGCGGCAAGTCATGCTGATATTCTGACACGCACTGATCTAAGTCCCAGTCAGTGCTTGTTCTCTGGCCTTGTTAAAAAGCGGTCCTTCTCAGAAAGGGCAGTATGTCGCGCCGGCCGTAAAACGTTGACGTGATCATTGCACGGCGGCCATACGCATCATTTGCGCGGTTTACCGATATACATCGCTGACGGATTTGAGATGATTATCGGATGCATAACTTTCTTGATCAAGTAGACAACCGTTACGTCACTCGTACGGGACCTTTAGGACTGTCCGCCTATAAATCAGAGACAGCAGAGGCATCACGTGTCCACAATTGATTCTCTTCGGCAACGCTGCTTTCATAAACTCGAGCACCACAAGTTTCATACGCTACCCTTCTTCAGATTTCTCTTGTCCCCCTGTAGCCGATATTTAATTAATCTACTCACGTAGCTCACTGATAAGCCACCCGGGCTTGAGAAGTATCCACGAGTCACGCTTGAGGAGTGCGCGGACGAAGTAGCGGAAAGTTTTGCGCGTTTGTTACAACATTCTCCCATGACCAACAGTGCACCAGCCCTTGGTAATCATGGCTAAACGGGCGGAGATGGGACGAGCGCCATCGGATTCAGACCAACCAAGTGCTAGAGGGCTTTCGGTGGCAGAGCAACACGGCTGCGTAAACGGCCGTTGGTGCCTGGCTCAGCGATTCAGCGATTGATACACGGGTTCGAGGCAGCGGCCCAAGGTTCCCGGATACAGTCGGTTTTCCTTGCTCAGTGTCAGCGGGCTTCTGTTGATCTGAAAGACGATCATTGAAAACAGGGTGTAGCACCACTCCTGGGGATTATAGTGAATACCAAGAACAGAGATAGGTTATTCGCATAATGCAATTTTAGATAAATGAGAAAAAAGCAGAGCTTTAAAAAGATCCCTAGAAACGCTGCTGACTACCTCAGAAGGAAGACTGTTCCAATAGTTGATAACTCTTTAAGAAAAGAACTGCTGCCTAAGAAAGGTCCGAGGACGAAGCTTGGAAAGCTTCCTATTATGTCCTCGCCGGCCTTCATCATTCGCTACAGTGAAGAATTGTTCTACAAGACCTACATTAAAGAAGACGTCTGTGAGTATTAAATCGCCGCGGGGCCTCCGAAACTCAAGTGGGTAAAGGTCAAGAATTTCAAGTCGAGACTCGTAAGTAACATTACTCAGGCCCACAACCATCTTGGTAGCCGCGCGCTGGACACGCTCACCAGCTAATATGTCTCTCTTCAGGCCGGTATACACAACCTGATCGGCATACTCGAGGAGCAGTCTTATATAAATCCCGTAAAGCGTTTGAAAAGCTTTCTTGTCCATGCGGGGGAAAGTGCGCCCGATCATACGAGCGGCAAATCCCTTTTTGCCGCCATCTCAGGGTGATACGTGAAGAACAAGTTAGATGACAACCAGATGCCCAGATCTTTCTTCAGATCGATCCTCATGATATCTACTGTGCTAGATGCACTATGAATCATGAAGGCATTGCCAGAATCTCCACCGAGTGGCATGTGAGCACATTTAGTGTCATTTAGTTGGAGATTCCAATCGTCCGACCAGCGCCCGATCGCGTCAAGATCGATTTGGAGTGCACTGGGATCAATAGCACTCCAGATTTTCAGGTCGTCTGCGTATAAGAGGACGCTGCTAGAAATATTGTTTGGAAGGTCGTTGATGTAAATGAGAAATAACAAAGGACCTAGCACTGACCATTGGGGAACTCCCGCAGAAATGATAGAGGGAGACGAAAGATCTGATTCGGTCTTGACTCTAAACATTTTATTATCAAGAAAAGATGCAATCCAGCGAAGAACCTCTCCTTGAATACCGTAGGCTCCCAGTTTGTGTTTCAGGGGGCCGTGTGATATACGGTCAAAAGCCTTGGCGAAATCAAAGAAAATGGCATCAGACATGAGGCCATTGTCTTTGGCCTCCGTCAGACTATTCATGAAAATAAGCATGTTTTTTATGCATGACCGATTAGGAAGGAAGCCATGCTGTGTGGAAGAAAAAAGATTATTTGATAAGAAGTGAGTGAGTATGGCGCGCTTTAGTAGGCGCTCCATTATTTTGCACAGGATGCTAGTGAGGCTGATTAGCCGATAACTAGCCGGAGAGAGCCGGTCACTCACTTTAAATATGGGTGTAACCATCGCCTCTTTCCATACGCTAGGTAGGACGCTAGTCTGGAGTGTTTGCTTAAACAGCTTATAAAGAGTTTCAGCCAGACTAACAGCTGATTCCTTGGGTATTCTGGGATGGATCATGTCAGGACCCATTGCGCTATATGGATTAATCTTGAGTAAAAGATCTTCAACATCTAGCACAGAAAAGTCAGCGGTAATGAGTGGTTGCCTGAACTTCTGCAACGGTAGTACAGGATGCCAGCTCGGGGATACGACTTTGTAGACTGCCGAGAAGCACTCCCTGAATAACTCGGCCAAAACTAGGGAGTCAGATGAAGTCTCCCCGTTGGGCAGTCATGAAGAAAGGTCGGAAGGTTTGTTCTTTCTTAGTCGTCGCCTATGCTGAGGAGGATCTTTTCTTGTACGAGTTTGGTGTGTTTGCGGATTTCCCGCCCACACCTGTTTCGGACATTGTGGAACGCGCTTGGGTCCTCTGAGTTTCCCGTAAGCTCATGCTTTGCGAATAATTGGGAACGGTTGTCGAGAAGACGACGTATCCTGCGTGGAACGGGTGGCCGATAAGAGAAAACGCACAGTTTGTGCGGTATAAATAAGTCGTCTGCTTTCTGAATTGCGCTACGAAACGTTTGGTAGTTCTGGTCCACGGAGTTCGTCAAGAAGAAGTGAATCTAGGTAGGTTCTCAGACGGTTGAAATCTGCCTTATCAAAGTTTCGAACGGTGGACCTTTTTGCTGGTTGTTGTAACCAATAACAGATAAGATCAGAGGCTAACAGAGAGTGGTCACTGTGTCCAAGTGACAGCTCTATGATCACTCTGTCTACCAGGTGGCTCTCATCAGTGATAACTAAGTCGAGCAGAGAGGGAATCTGACCAAAACGGTGGCGCGTCGGGGCGGTGACGTGCTGTGCCCACGCCTTCCGACGTATCAGCGTCGATAAGGAAGTCGAGTATCCACTTCCACAGTCCTGGCGAGAAACTGATGCCCTGTTTATCTTGGGTGCATTAAAGTCACCCAAAATAAGCAAATGAGTAAAGCGGTGTAGGCCTACGAAGTTTCCCAGGCTTACCAGAAGGGTATCGTCGCCAGGGACGTCTGATGATGAAGAACGATACATGACCCCCACTAGGAGTGAGTCTTGGCTACGCAGTGGCAGTCGAAGCCACAGAGCGTCACATTTATCAGAGGACTGGAAGCCACCAATAACCGTGGGTGTCGGGAGACACTGCTGGGGGAAAATCGCAGAACCCCCCATTATCCCTCGGGCAGAGTAAGCCCGGTAAACTGAATACCCGGGGACACTCAGTTCACTGTCACTGATATCACCCGTTAGTCAGGTCTCTGTGATGGCAAACATGCGGGGTTGGGTGTCATGAGTTAACTGTCTGATTTCCGGTAATTCATTGAACAGACTCAGACAGTTCGTATACATGCATCTGAAAGCTACTTCTTCGCTGGATTTCGCGAGAAAATGTTGTCTCCTCAAATTGCTCTTTGCAAGGTTGCGTCCGAAGCAATAATCAACTTTATGCGAGTAAGGCTTCTCATATTTCAACATATGTTGAACGGAAAATTAAACTGCTACTTCTCACTGTAACTGGAAATGAAAAAAATGTAAAAAAAGAACTACGTGGGATGGGGAGGGGGGTTCTGATGTCCGGTCGACCGGTATACAGACACCTGGCCAATCCGAAGTTAATGCCTCAGCGCCATCCAAAATCCAAACATAGCAAAATGTGTGTAAGCGATATGGGATTTGTGGTGTGCAAATGAGGTAGAATGTCCCGTGTGATAGATGAATTTTGTAAAATCAAAGACGAACACCAATTTTGCTTGATAAATAAGAGCATGCAAAATAATCATGTGTATTGTGAGGGGTACTATGATGTGCAAGTGCTTGGCAAATGATTCACCAAGTGCTATTTGGCTCATTATTTGACGAAAATAATACGACGCTGTTGAACGATTAATATAGCGTTACATGTTACTCACCTGAATATAAATTTCATCCACATTCTTATCGCCATCGAGTTTCAATTAGTCTGCTGGATACAACGGATGTACCGATTGAAGAGTATTTCGCCGGCGTGGTGTTTCAATATCGAAACAAGTTGAAAACGGCCAATTAGGCGCAAAAATAAAGCCGTCGGGTCTTCGTGAGATATCGAAATGCATGTCTCAGGACAAGTGGTTGGAAGTTATTAGGTCTAATAGTTGCGTTGAGATGACTAAAATTGACTATCTGGAAATTCTTTAACCCGTCCTTCTGTTAAGAAAATAGTTTGCTTTTTTGTTGAAAGCACCATTTTGGTCCCCTTAATCGACTTTGCGTTGTGCAGTTGTTTTCCGAGAAATTTTCATGATAGACAGCACATTCTAATTTCACAGAAGTGTTGAATTTTTCCCGCTTTGGGAGATGCTCGTGAACTTGTAATTCTTGGCATGCGTTGAAGCTAGTGGCTGTTCCGTCCAGTTAATTTACGCTACGAGCAACACTAACAAAATTCGCGGGTAAATGATGACAAACGTGTATGTGCTCATTCGAGGTATAATACACTTATTCTGTTAAGTTTTGTGGAAGAACCTCGATGAAACTTCCTTCATGACTGTGGTCAGTAATTAGCATTCATGACACCCATTGTAACCTACTGGAGAATACAATTTCAAGTGATGGACCTTCGTGAAACTGTGAAGAATGGGGCAAAAATTTCGGAAACATACCAACAGTGAAACCTGAAGACGGGGAAAACATAGACCAGGAACCGCTGAAGTCATGAGCATCCATGGTACGATGGCTGAACTGTTGTAGCTGAAATGGCACAAGTGAGAATCATTAGTATCTTTTGGGGAATCAACAAATCTAGAATCGCTTAGTAGGCATCGGACGAATGAGCATTTGGTTGTGTAAAAATGGCAAGCTGCACCGTAGGCAACGAGCGATAAACTGGAGACTACACGACTTATTAATGACAGAGTGGGACATCGCCCGTTTTCAAACCGCCACACAGACACCGCACATAGAAACAACTATCCGATAACGTCATGTAGTCGGTTAACAAGTGACATTCCGTGGACCGAAAACTATCCGAAATACTTTCACGAAAACAGATCTAACATATAATATTACCTTACAGTTGTGGTAAAAACCTTGGTAGTAAACCACTTTGACATTTATTGTGAAAGTTGATGTAAACTTATTGGTCAATTACTACAAACTCACATGCGTCTGCTGGCTGGCAGGGGGTATTCTCATGTGGACTGAACATACCTCACAGCCAACCGAACATGCCGTATTCTATTGACCTTCCAGTCCGCTTCTTCCTAAAGGAAGCGCCAAACCCAAGCTTTACCTTATTTAAACCTCGCAAACCGTGGCAACAGTCTACACTAACGATTTACTCTACCAAGAGCAGAACTCGAGTCCTGATTGTCTGCTGAGTGTTACTTGACAATTTTTCGTGTCCCATTTGAGCGTTCGGTGTACATTCAGAAGGCGTCATTCTTCTTCGTTTGGCTTGTTCCTCACCCGGCCACTCCACATGGGCCAATTTTCTATCACTCTAATTCACAGAGCGCAAGAAAATTGGATCCCATATTTCTGCAAAACCCCAAACTGTTAAAGTCAATAATTTCGAACTGATAACAACAGATTAGAGGAAAGTACACCTCAACATGGATTGCAGCAGAAGAAAGCAAAATGTTGTTGATGCTATTTTGGTTTCATTCTTCCGATGATTCTGACACTTTTCGCAAACTCCTTTTAGAACTTGGGCACAGTCTGTGTTCGTTTTCTTGGAACAGCCAGTTAAACAACATTATTTCGGTGGTTTGTCTCTGAGCAGGGAATAGAACGGTTTGTCAGTTGGGTGGAACATACTCAAGAAGGAAAAGCCAATAGTTCCAGCTGTCGGTGAAATAAATTTTCACGTCTTCATGTCCACCTATAATTGGAGTACCTTACTCAGTATTGGAAATGCAACACTACGTGGCTAGATAAACCTGAGGAAAGCCCTGATCTGATCATCCAAATCAAACGTTCTTGAGCGGATGCTCCGTGGACAACCATAAGAAATCAAACCGAATATGGAACAGACTTGGTCATCCCCGTGTGATCTGTCCCGAAAATATGGTATGGAATTGAGAGCAAATAATACTAACCGCTGTTCAGCTCGATCACCCGACGTGTATTAGTTCGGAAAAACCAAACATCTTTTTCAATCCTCACTGGGCCATTTCATTCGAAACGGCGGACTGTATGTGATCGCGCAAGATGCAACGAAGTAGATGCATCGACGAACAGCGTTCCTGTGAAGTATTAGACAGCGGCAAGAATCTGGAATGGCAACGGACACCACAAGCATGAGCTGAAGGTCCAGTGAGTCATGCATACAACTTAAACAGTCGAAAGTTCAAATGGCGTAAATTACGCAACAGCCAGCTGTGTTGCAGCCGCATATTTTGAAATCTCCGTGCACGAAGTGGAACAACTGTAACAACTGAACACTTGTGATCTGAGTGAAAATGAGATTGAGGTACCACAGCCAGGACGAACGTATTTTTTCACCGTCTCCCACACCACAAGCCCTACTTCACTTGTGAAATTAGTGTTTCACGTAAGACATTCATCACAGACACGGCAGGCGACTGACAGTTTTAGTGTGCTACTTAGGTAACGGAGGCCCACAATGCAGTCGAATGAGGCATACAACTAATGTTTTCCTCTCTGCGAACATTTCAAGTAGGCGCAGCATTTATATGCTATCACAATTGCACACACATACACAGGTGAAATACGAACGTGCAATACAATTTTTGTGCGTGTTTACTTTCAATATGACACCATGCGTGATCGATCTCGTTAAAATGATTAATGAACTTGAAAACAGTGTCCATTATCTCTAAAGCTTCAATTGATGGAATAACCGAAGTTAAGAAGGATGGGGAAAAGGCCACACATTACTTGCCGCTCTTTGTCCGGACGCTGTCGCTCTCCGGATAGCATAACTAAACTGCGGACGTGTTGCTCGGTGGGTCTAAGAGAGGTTATGAACTGTTTTTGAATTGGCTCATATTAGTATTAGCTCCAACTGAACCGTGAATTCTGGTCGAAGTACATGAAGACCCTAATGTGAAAGCCAAGGCATGCCTATCTCGGACTTTCCAAACCATTTTACGCAGATGCACGCCGCAGACGAGCCAGAAGAGTGACGGTGAAAATTCCGACAGGGACTGAACCAGACCTGAAATTCTTCCGCCTAATGCCCATTCGCAGCTAACTATCGTTCAGCATGTCCAAGTTCAGGGTTATACACATCCTTCACTACAGCCTTGCTACATGTCACATTCTTATTGCTATTTTGTCTATCGTTAACCGGCAGTGTCTCTAAATACTATGGTCGCATCGGACGCTCACCCCGGCGCCATCTATTTTGATGGTGAAGAGAACTGGCAACAGGCAAGTAATGCTCAGCGCTGTTTTCGAGCGTTTCCCAGTCAATCTCTCCTAGTGTGTTTACTTCGCACCAATAAGGCCACCTTCAGTATCAGCACTAAAGCTTTTACGTCAAACTGGGAAGTAGGCGCAACTACTCTTGAAACAGCATACAGGAGGCAGGAGGGGATTTCCATCCTGAGTAGGGGGCGTCTCTCAGTCACTATTTCCTTCGGCCCACAGGCATTCAAAGGGTGAACGTATGATGTCTGGCAAACTTTCCTACTGGGTCACCTCAGGGAAGACCCTTCAACCACCTTTGACTCCGGAAATTAATAGGAATACAAATAGGGGTAAACTTCACAGGTCTGGTACCAAGGGTAACATCACCCGAGTGAGTGACACCAAACTTTGCGCCATAGTCAACGGAGAGTTGATGTCCGGAGACGTTAATTGTTGTTCAACAACAGGTGACTTTTAGGTTGCACTTCAGTAATTTCCAACATTACTTGCTGGTCTAGCCATTTCCGTGGACTGCGTTGTCCGTGGGGTGCCGGTTTAGAATCATACGCACATGCAGCTGAACGCGTGGGCGTCACCACCAAAAGGACAGTAACGGTAAAAAAACGTCAGGGGTTTTGGTCGTATGTGTGATAGGTCATGGGCGGATACGATGTCAAAAAATTAAACGGTCGCGGCTTTTTAAGAATCTCCTGGATACATTGTTTACAGCAAACTTCAGCTGGGATTTGCTTCCAAAGTCTCTCCAGCGTGCCTTGGGTTGCACCAGTGTTCAAGAAAGAAGAGTGCACATGAGTTGCGGACTTCTTCAGCTGGCCTTCGCCTTTCGAACAAAAACTCGCGGTGATACACTCGAAAACTGGCTGTGACTTTGAGCGCAGGAGACCTAACTTTTAGCTGTCGAAGAATAAGGTTGCACCTGTTGCTGCCACCTGCCAGGCGTCCCGTATGCGGTAGCACCTTTGAAAGAATGCGGTCCCTCAACCTGACCCCAAATATCACTTGCTGGAGTCTGGCCCCGTCCAAAGTCATGGTGTGCCTCAGTATTATCGCCTTGAACTTGTCGTATGAAGACATTTCTGGAGTTCGGTCAGAAATAATAATTACATGAAATATGTTATCCGGGAGAATTTGCCTTAAAATAAAGTATTATGATTGTCCGCAAAGGCAACACTGTGGAGTGGGAAGAATTCATTCGCTTGTGAAACAACGGCAGGATTGTTAATGTTAAATAGATATATTTTAGGATCATCAGCTTCGTCTAAGACTATTCTGCTGAACACGCAGTTTTCCTCGTCTGTTCTATAGGCTCCAAGTCTCGCCTGGCTGATCATTCGCCTTTCTTAGACCAAATACCGCACGTGTTTTTCAAGTTGACACACATGACCCAGCCACTCCGCGCATCGTTATATGTAATATATTTAAGCGCCGTTGATATTCACTCAAATTGCATTCTTCTTAATCAGTGGATAACAAGGTACCAAGTTAATGCGACAAGCCCATTAGGAAGAACCTGAATTTAGATCGTGTGTTGGTATGTTGCAGTTTTGTCTCTACTTTTGTTGGGTAGCGTGCACACCGAAAGTACTAGTAGACTGTCGAAAAAATGGCCATATCCTCAGTGAAGCAGTGAAGAAGTAGTAGATCAAACAATGGAGCAGTCTAGCACTTCTCACCCAGAAGATTTTGATAGTCGCTGCATCAGAATCTCATAGATCCATCATGAAGAAAGACACTGCGGCGTGCGGTATGACGGGTCGTGGATTGAACTATCATTGGATCTCAGAGAAATCCCTGGAGTCGTTGGGTGCACGACGGAACATTCCTCTTGGCAATACAGATAGCAAGTTTAGGATAGATATCCATGGGACTTCTAAGCGTAGCCTGATCACCGATCGTGTGGTTGGGCGGAAAAAATAGAAACCTTCTCTGCTTCAGAAAACACCAGCAAACTGTTCACGCTAATCCGTGCTACAGATTCAAGGCAACCGCCTATCAGCGAACCTATCAGCTACGCAGATGGCAAACTCATCCAGAGAGTTGGAGCGCTGGACTAAGTACCTTAGAGGTAAATTTAGTTGGCCTTCTGCCTCTGCTGTGTTGTCACTGTAAACTTGCAATGTTGTGCACCGGAAAGCACATCTAAAAACTCCACCGAAATTGAGGTCTACAGTTGTACTCCGGCTCTCAAGCACAATAGGGCTGTTGGCCCAGATGTTCTCGTGCCGGCAGTTTTCAAAGAAGATGGGAAGAAGAGGTCTTGCTTCAGCAGGCTCAACCTTTGTGGCTGATAGGGAAGGTCCCTCTCTGCTGGGGTCACTCAATAATGGCTCTCATATTCAAGAAAGGAGTCCAGGGTTTCTGTGAAAATAATTGGGTGATCAGCTTGACCCAAGTAATAACTACGGTTCTGATATTCGTTCTAATTTGTCCATTCACTATAGCCCGAGAGACTGGCATCAGGGAAGAAGGGGCAGAGTTTCACTCAGAACGAGGATGTGTTAATCATATTTTCACTCTTCCGCAAATTCCGGAGCAGCGTCATACGTAACGAGGGCCAACAACAGCAGTTTTTCTTCGAGTCGGCTGACCAAACTACACTTTTAGGGTCGCTTAAACGCTGGAGTGTAGGTGAATAATCATCAAAATTCAGCTCAGATAAAGGTCTGACAGTTTCAGCGTCAAGACCGACGTCTTTCAACACTTCCAACATTTTCGGTTAATTCTGTTGCGTATGAAATCTTCGAAATTCAACACATCAAAAAATGAATTCATGGAAGTTGTTGACCCGTTTTTGTAGCTATTAAGCTGCATCAGCAACGGCGGAAGTATAGAAAATGAAACAAAAGCCTGTATCTCTGAGGCTATGGCGGCATTCAACAACCTAGAACATTTCCGATGACAGGGGGAAATTTCACTGAGGCATGAGGAGCGTGTGTTCATGACGACTGTGAAGACCATGCTAAGTTGTGACTTTGAAACTTGGCCACTCAAGAGAGAGGAAGAACCGTCGATCGCACGCGTTGGGTGATACCAATAGATAAGCAACGAAACAGTTCGGATGTAACAATTCTTCCAACGTTTTAGTCCATCGCTGTGGAACATAAGATTTTACTAATCGATAAGTCACCTTCTCAAAAGCTGCTTTCCGAACACAGTCGCCAAACCGAAGATACGTTGAAATTCGCTGGCTTGATTTCCCCTCATTTTCACTGTCAATATCGCGCAGGGCGTGAAATTAATAAACGGTAGTAACACGACCCTAATACCGATTGCCAACATCACCTGCACTGCTAACGCATTCAAACTACCGACGGCCTGTCGAGGCAGTCGATGAGCGGAACTAGATCGTACTGACCGCCGCTTGACAACCACAAGAGGGTAGCTCGCAATTTTCTCTCATTTTGGAGGGGGCAATCTGTTGTGAGCTCCCCTCTTACGTTGCCAAGCAAGGTTCGTTATGTGATACTAACACAATTGCGGAGTCGCCATGAAATCTCACGACATACTCTCATATGGTCCAGACGCTGATCATAGGAGACGTTTCTCACCTTAACAAATACACGCGTGGATGACCTCTGCACAATTTCAAGCCGAGTGGTGTGTGTTGTAACGTGCAGGCCAGCCGACTCTACTCTGAATGCCCGTGATTCCGCGGACCAACCCCCGGGCAACGTGGACTCACCAGGGGACAGTGTTCTTTCGAAGTAAGGGTTCGAACAACAGTTCTGAAAAGAGGAACAATACAAACCGGCATGAGCCGAAAGCCCAGTAAGTCATGCACACGACTTACGCAAACGAAAGCTAAGACTGCGCCGACACCACAGCGGCACGCCCTGTCACACAACGCAAATTTGCTTCGTGCGCGCTCGCTGATTTCGGTAGCGCGTTACAGTGTATATCGTTTACAAGGTCGGAACCTTCACCTCGTATCTGATTGGCTACTAACGCTTGCGTGACAACTCGCGAATATGATTAGGTCAATCCTAACTCGTTCACTGAGTTTATGTCCTTTGTGCACGTTTGATGGTTTCCGCTCATCACCTTTGCCTTGTTTTCCGATTTACAATACAACATATGGCGCCGACCTTAACTCTCACTTCGGTGAATGTACTTGTAGCATCCTGGGTGGATCCAGCAATATTCCCAACGTCAGCTTCGTGAATTACGTGGTAAACGATTTTCAAGGATGACTCGGATTTGTCCAATGTGTTAAACCTATCGCTGGACTTGACGGAGTAAACTAATACAAAACTTCTCTGCAGTCATCTGCGAACTGAACGGCAGAGGCAATTTGACTTCCGTTCTTTGCGCCAGGAAACCACTTTATAGGAGGCCTCAAATACTGGTGACAAAATACTAGGGGTCGTTATCAACGTACATGCCTTCAGTATCACGTTTGCCAGCATCAGTCAGCAAACTGGAGAACCACTGGGAGGAATAATTTTGCGGCTTATGGAACCCATCTGACCAAGTGAGAACTCTGGAATACCTACCGACTAACGTGAGGGTTGCGTGCTCATAAAGTAGTGTTTCTTCGGGGTAGGAAGTCATAAAACTCATGAATCCCTTTTTGACTGAAGACGCATCCAAATTATCTTGGGAGAAAGTCTGTGAAATGGCCCGTGTTAAAGGGCAAGTCCGATTGCGATTGTCGTGTGTCCCCCAGATAGTCGCGATGTCACGACCGAGATAATTCCAACGACAGATAACTAAATAAATAAATTTGCCGAACTAAACGGTTGATTCCGCCGAATTCTCACTCTTCCAAATATTTGTACGTCACCGACCCCAAACGCGAACAGAAAGAAGAACTCGCGAACTCGGAAGTGTAATATTTTAAATTATTGATTACTCTGTGTATCGATTAACCTCGTTCAAACATCATGTGTACATGCAAGGTTGGAGAAGATGAAATGGCACGAATAACAATAACAAGTATGCAGTAGGAAATAGTGTACATAACTCTACACAAGGAACTACGCCACAGGTAATAGAGCAGTAATTCTTTTGTGCCGGTTTCCTTTCATACCCGGGAAAAAATAATTTGATATGCTGCACAAATCACTGCGTCACCTTGAGGCTGAATTTTCGCGTTGTTTGCCGAAGCCACACCCTTGTAGGAGGCGTATGTATAATTTATACGACAAATGTGAAATATATATGCAGGCTAAGTATACCATAAATACCTAGGGTGTATTGGGATGTTTCTGCGAACACGTGAAACTATGTGGTGGCTGATGTATAGGTATATTGTGACAAAAATGTGTATATATATTCGTACATATATTTGCATATACCTATATGTATTTATATATACATTTATACATGTACACATATGTATGTATACATTTATACTTAAACGTATTTAAATATATGTGTGTATATATAAAAATATGAATATATTTATATATGTATATATATATATGGACTGATGAACGTATTGATATAAGTATGCATGTGGAATTATAATTCCATACATATATACATATATATATGTATAGATACTTATATATATATATGTATATATGTATGCATATATATTCGGAAATATAATTCCACATACATACCTGTAACGGTCTGGAGATTTCACTGGCCTGCCTGCGGTATGGTGTGTAAAATAGTTCCAAAACTCATAGTTGCATATTGTACCTAGGCTATTAAGAAAGTTCGCACGATGCATGTTGTCCGATTGTTTGTCTACATGTCATGTGACCGTGGCGCGAACCCGAAGGACACACGTGTCACATTCTTCCGGTTTACTCGCTCGTCGACGGCCGGTCTCTAGCCTCTCTAGCTATTTTGCGTGTCGGTGCCTTTTATAGCGCTATCAGAGACCACCTGTACATTTCGTCGAATAAAGATCTGGTCTCTCTCTTCAACGGCCTTTTGCTTTTCGCGTCTGATAATTGCGTACCTGGGGAAAAC
>QNGE01007180.1:0-24945 GCA_008508345.1 Paragonimus westermani | reverse complement strand
ATCCACTGGTAGCGGACAATTTAACAGTGATAGTGTTTTGTTCAAATAATGAGAAGGTCCACGTGGACTACAGAATCAAAATATTTGTCTCGTTAGAAAATAACTCCTCTGTTACCACAAACGTTGATCATTACAGGACATATTGTGCAAAGGCGTTGGACAAAATTTGGTCAAACGTTTGGATATATTGAATCGGAATTCAATTCATGCAAAATCAAGAAAATATTTACGAGGACAAAAAGGTTAAAAGATGGAACAGGACCAGCTGGGTATATATTCTGGATTGTAGTCAAGAATTCGGTAACGAAGAGGACACGACGCATGTCAGAGTGTCACATTATACTCGGATCGGTGAGCTTTACTACCGTGACGATTGTTACATTCAATGGCAGTGAGATATTTTCGTCCATCAGAACAAATATTCTAAAAGACCGCTGAACTTCTTCCAGTAGTATGCTTTCTTTACTAGATTATCTGATTTCAGTTCATTTTCACAAGTCTTGGTGGCAGTAACCACAATATCGTACTTATTCTTTTCAGTAATATTATGTTTTCAACATATCGAACGGATTCAAAACGAGTGTGACCAGTGTCACAAAACTCTGTTCGTACACTTGAATATAAGCTGATGAAAAACGGTAAGTGAACATCACAGTCGTGCACCAAACTTTTTTATTTGTAATTTGTGAATTATCAACTACCTGCCAACAGTTCACTGTTACCATTATTTAGTCTCCACACAGATGTATAAAGCACTAAAACAAAGCTCTTGATCACTGCTCCCAAGCGAGAGTGGTTGACCGTTCAGATTGGATAATTCGGTCGTGACTAATGTGAGGTCAATGGCGCAGTGGTGTATCCAAATGATTGCATACACCTAAAACACAATCTGGCACGTTCCCTTATCATTAGTAACAAACTTTTGAAAACAACTTTCAGGTTATTGATGGCAAAATGCAGATGAGCACAATTGAATTATCTAAAAGTACAAGCAAGCTGATATGTTCAGTGCTGATAAGGCAGTTGTGTGTTATCGAGAATTACCGAACGCTAGGCATTAATCATCCTCCTGTTGTTCAGTATGAAGTTTACAAGGAGGTCAGGCTATGACTTGGGGCTGCACAAACGATGGGTTGTTGGCGAACCCAGCAATCTGGAAATGCAAATTGCTAAGATGCATAACAATGTGCGGAGATACTTGTCTGTTCTGCATTCAAAACCGGTCACAAAATGGTTGATTAGTTTAATTTTCATCTCAGAAGTGACCACCCAGTATCATTCGGAAAATGGTTCCTTAAAGGAGGATCACATTCCGGTTTGCTAAAGGTGCTTCATCTCATCGTATGAACTATAAGTAGTCTTACTTGCTTACCCATTGCACTTCATTTTCATAACATGCGGACCGAGACAGTATTTATTCCGTGAAGACCAACGTCCGTAATTTTCTGGTGAATTCCTGTTTAACAAAACGGAATATGACGATGACGACAGCGGTTAATTGGTGATGACGTCATCCGGCAAACAATATATAATGGTTTGATATTTATCCGGATATCGTCGTGGCCGGTTTCATCAAACCCAGTCTCCAGTCCGGGTCTACGACTGAATGTATTACGTTAATTAGTTTTATGTTTGAAGAGAATAGTCAGCAATGCACTAACACCAACGATCGTCCTACGTACAAGAGGCAGAGAGAATTTAGGTGAATAAAAGAATCTTAACATTCAGTTGAATGACACTCTTGTCACAAATTCCATTGAATATTCGGTTGCAAGTAACCGTTACCTGTGAAACCCTGATCAAATCACGATGCCAGTCTGTGTAGATAGAGGGTATTTCAGAAAGATAAAATGTCCCGCCTGATGAGACCCTTAAAAATTATCCATTGCTAGCAATCAAGCACGTGAACATCTACAAGATAATCGAGATCAAATGAAGGTGGTTATGCACTCCCATTTGGGACAGAGTCTGTTGATTACGATTTGTGATCAAAAGAGCGCAGTGCCACACTGCTCTTTCCTTGCTTCAACTGAAAAGAAAGCCTATACGACAAGGGATTTCTAAATTGTTATAGCCCTATTATCGTTGTTACGGATCCTTATGTGAAACGGTTAGCTTTTTCATAAAACAAAACTACTGGGGACACTTAGTTGGGGGTACTTCTTATTACGCGTTCCATTTGGTTCGACTATCATAAACGTTCTTTTGGAAACAAAGTAGTACATGGTATAACTCGGTAGTTACTTGGTTGTCAGCTTGCTTGTATATTTCGATCCACAACGCATATGCACTCGCGTTTGAAACAATCCACTCTTCTCGTAAGCAGTATGTTTGTGGAAAAACAAGTTCGTTTGCAGAGATAGGTGTTCCACTGATCAAAACTGTGATTAGGTAGCCAGGTAAGATCAAGTCAGGTCGATTCGAATACACGATAGAACGTGCAACCCGGGGATATTGAACTGGTTTCCGAAATTAATGAGATGATGGGCTGAACGAGTCAACTCTTCAAGAATAACTTAAATTCGCCCTTACCCAAATTATTCTTCAGCACATTAGCAGTTCATAACACCCTTTTTCCTCTGTCTTCTTTAAATACAACGTCCACCGTTTAGCCGGTGAAACAATGTTTTACCGGAATTGAAATCTACCGATCACTATATAATCCGGTGTAAGGAGCCTCCAGACCTATTCAGTAATCCACTGGTAGCGGACAATTTAACAGTGATAGTGTTTTGTTTAAATAATGAGAAGGTCCACGTGGACTATAGAATCAAAATATTTGTTCTCGTTAGTAAATAACTCCTCTCTTACCATAAACGTTGATCATTATAGGACATATTGTGCAAAGGCGTTGGACAAAATTTGGTCAAACGTTTGGATATGTTGAATCGGAATTCAATTCATGCAAAATCAAGAAACTATCTACGAGGACAAAAAGGTTAAAAGATGGAACATGACTAGCTGGGTATATTTTCTGGATTATAGTCAAGAATTCGGTAACGAAGAGGACACACCTCATGTCAGAGTGTCACATTATACTCGGATCGATGAGCTCTACTACCTTGACGCTTGTTACATTCAATGGCAGTGAGATATTTTTGTCCATCAGAAAAAATATTTCAAAAGACCGCTGAACTTCTCTCAGTAGTATGCTTTCTTTACTAGATTATATGACTTCAGTTCATTTTCACAAATCTTGGTGGCAGTAACCATATTGAACGGATTCAAAACGTGTGTGATCAGTGTCACAAAACTCTGTTCGTACACTTGCATATAAGCTGATGAAAAACGGTAAGTGAACATCGCAGTCGTGCACCAAAATTTGTTTATTTGTAATTTGTGACTTATCAACTACCTGCCAACAGTTCACTGTTACCATTATCTAGTCTCCACACAGAAGTATGAAGCCTTAAAACAACGCTCTTGATTGCAATTACTTATAAGATCAGCCCATCATCTTTGTCAACTCTGAACAGTGAATCCTTTCTTGACATATGCCATCGTTACCAAAATCACTTTAAAAGTAACCTCACCTGAGACCAATTAGAAGAATCGTGAGTTTACGAGACTGACACCATTGTGACAAGTTACAAACTTCATCCGCCGTAAGTCGACCTGCGGCAGATTGTCACCTATGGTTTTCAACCGGGGCAATGCATTCGAATCAAAAAAATCTCAGTGAAGTTCCGAAGTCAGAAATTTCTGCTGCACTCGGGTCCTTAACAACATTTGTGAAAATCAAGCACTCTGTGAGAAATGAAATACCGTAGAGGGTTTAGATCCATACCGCTAGCTTCACGTGATGGCAGGGCTTGTGTGTTACTTTAATCCCGTAGGCTATGCTGACTAGGACTACGTTCCCTCCAGGTGCAATGTTATCAGTACGATGAAAGCAGTTACACTCAGGATTTTATGTCGCACTAACGATCGCATAAGAGTGCTTAGGTGACGAAGCACAATCTTGTGAACACATAGCATAACTACATTCACAGTAGTGACACTGCTGTCTTCCATATCAGGGAGGAGGATATTTGAGAAGGTGTCCACAGAAAGATTACCCCGATTGATCAACAGTTTGCCAGGACTGCCAGAGTATTATTCGTTACGATCGAAAAATATATGGTACCACGCAGAAGCCTCATGTACTTTCGAGTACATGCACTGCGCGGAACAGTGCTTAGAAGCACTTATTAGGGATTAATTCAATGCGCTTTCGGGTTAGGTAAGCCGCTCACTATTAAGTGAGTCAGACTCTAGAGTTGTTGGCCCTGGATGGATTACTCCAAGAAAGTCCTGTATCCTGTTCTCCAAGGGTCAGACGTTTGAGTCACAGACTCGGATCGGGTCCCTGAATCGCGGCATAAACAACCGGGGAGTATCAGAGGTTATCGTTTTCCCGACAATGACATTATTCATCCTTCACGTATTTCTCCTACTAATTAATCCTCAGTCTTTTGTCTTCCATGTGCCTTCGGGCTATAACTGTGTTCCTAGTCCGGCACAACTGATAAACATTGGTACATTCAGTGCCCGCACTCTCCAACAAGCAGGCTCCTCTGGCAAGCACTGCCTCAAGTCTGGGGCTGGATGTACGCTGCTCATCGGAGACGCAAATCTCCGATTTGAGTAGTTATCCAATTGAGCTGACTTCTAAATAACTGTTTATCTAAGCGCTTCTTCATCAGAGTCTCTGGTGATGCCGAAGCTAAATCTAGTAGTCCAGCTGGAATGGGAAACACACTGAGTTCCGAGCAGGACAGTGTTTTTGTTTGGCTGGATTCCAGCGAACAGTCGCTTGTGCGCTGTCAGATTCAATAGTTTGGCTGAAGTCTGTCGGTGCAAATCAGAAAAGAACAATGCATTTGTTATACCGGTGTATGCTCCAACAGACAACTTTTCGGATGACACCAGAGATGCGCTCTCTGACGCCCTCACTGCCCTTCTGAGGCAAAATAAACAAACATCATCATACTGGTGGGCGATTTGAATGTTCATTTTGGTCACCTTTCTCTAGAGGAGAAACGGCTGGGAGGTACGTTTGATGTCAGGAGGCAATGCACTAATAATGACGTAAAATACTACAACAGCTGTGTATGTCCCACGGTCTCTATATTTCGAACACCGCATTCCAACACAGGAACAAGCACTGTGTTGTATTGGGACCTGCGTGTATTTTCCGGCATTGGACACAGCTGCATCATACAGCAGTCAGTTACACCACCAGTCTGTTCAAGACTGTCGTGTCTGCTGGAGCAACCACATGGACTCGGACCATGCTGCTGTGCGTGCCTGTTTCGTTTTGTTATTTGCCGTGTAGACATTTGTTCGTAAAAGCAAGATACCCAACTGGCATTCAAGCGAGAAAGGTGTAAGGAACGTTGACCAGGAAGTATTGTTGTACAAGTTGTCTGGTTTGAGTCAGGTGAAAGAAGTCAACAAACACTGGGAAAAATTCGCTGTAGCTGTGAAAGAATGCTGTGAAGAAGTATGTTCCACGTGATCTGTGTAGTTTTGACAGAACGAGATTTCTGACACGTCAACAAAAGCCATGAAGGGCGTTGTTTGATTCCACCTGGCTTTGAATATGGTGACGACCGCCGAAGGCTTAAACACTAGTTGACTAAAATCTTCTGCAAAGCCCGTGAGCAACAGTTGGTGGAACAGTCGAAAGACGTGGAAAGAGCACTTGAATCTGGGGTAGCAGAAGGCTTTTCTCCTGATTTGTGATTGCACTAGCGATCGAGTCGGCGTAAATAAGACCATCCACGAAGAAGATGGTTCGGTAAACACCGGTCAGGCGAGCCGACTCGATAGAGATGCTGAACTTTTCGAAGGATAGTTCAGCTTGTCCCACGGAGACCATGCGGACGAAGGGACCCGAGTGGTTAGTTATTGCTTTCCAGAGGGTCTTTTGTATGAAGCACAAGTAGCCCAGGAGCCCAAGTTAATGAAATGTAAAAGTGCGGTTGGATAATACCTATTCTCTTCCTCGCATCCCATCACGGTCTCATGAATCGAACTATTGGTGTCGGTGTGTATGAAGAATGTTGATGTACATGACAGCCGTGGGTGACGGTAGCAAGTGGTTTGCGCTTGGCAAGTATGTAAATAGGACTAAGGGAGATGAAAAAACGAGATAAAAAGTTGGTGCAAACTGTTTCTGTACACAAAACCGTGGATTGTAAAGCCTGATCAAGATGGTCGGAGCAAATAATAGCAGTCGTTCTTCAATCGATGTGGAATGAACTTGGCTGTCACTGCGAATACTTGGAAAGGTCTCAATCTGTATGATTCAGTCAGCTTGTCTGTAAACAACTTGTGGTACATAAACTTTGACGTTTATTGTACACATAAGGATTAGGTACTTGAGAAATTCCAGCTGTGGATGGATGAAGATTTTTTTAACCGAAAAATTAACAGGATACAGTTTTATGTTCGGCAAAACGAACCATCAGTCAATAGGTGTTCAACGTCAACTTATCTGACATGCGCTGTTATGCAAAGATCCAGTAAATCATGTGCAAGTCGACATAATGTAGGCATACATTTCACTTTGCTACTTCATACTAGTTTTCTAAAAATTCAGTGCACACTCGAAAGATCAGTCAAGTGGTCGTTAAAACCTGCCAGCGTCTGTTGGGCGCACAGGTGTTGTGGGCACAACAGTTTTTACTGTTGCGGTATTGTTAAGTTCAGGTAAGGCTGTTTGGATGAAACATGGATATCTCTAGTTGTTTTGTTGTAGGACCTGGAGTATAATGTCTCAATATGGGTTGAATGAGAATGAGTTGAATTTACTTGTCAGAATATGACAGTTCACGTAATAGTTTATGAAGGTAAAAACTTCACAAAAGTTTACAGCAGTTGTGTGTAGGCAGCACAATATAAAGATTTTTCTTCTTGTAATCCCAAAAATTTCCAGATGGAAAATTGCAATGTTCGATAGGGAAATCAATAACATACTCTTCTTAAGTAAGTTCACAATAATGATTCCAGATCAGTTTTGAGAGGGACTTTTTGTGAAGCTGGGCGCAAATTTCCCAATTCCATTCTTGAATTTTGTAGAAAAACATGGTCACTCAACACATCATATTGTTTTCTGGTTAAATAATAATGTACGTAAGGTTTGCGGTATGTTCCTGTAGACACGTTCCGGATAGTTTTCCATAAATTAACTACACATGTCAATCAGCTAAACACTAAGCAAATGCCCACAAAACATGAGCTACGAAGGGATTCCGATTCATATGACTTGTTCTCAGTTCTTGACAGAGATCTGTGATAGTCCGCCAGTTAGTTCGACAGCAAACAACTAATATTCCGGCTATGGTTATTCAAAACCTTCCACCTGTTCACGAACCGAATTATCGGATGCACTTTTAGTTACATGGTGTTAATTCAGCTACCTTCTAGCCCATTACATTATCGACCTTTGTGTTTTTGTCTCGCATTTGTGGATAGTGTGAGTTTTTCAACACGGATACATGGTAGCATATGAAACATAATACGAAATGGACGCAAACGCGCAACCAAAAGTCTGTCAATCTCCATTAGAGATTTAGCTATTAAAAGACAACAAGAAACATAAATGTCAAAAGACCCATGGTGGTCAGCAACTAGCAAATCGTTCTGTGCGATGTTTTACGTGTGTTGTTTGAACGAGTAACCAAAACACTCCGTTATCTATCTGATCAGGCTTTCGAGCTAATGAAAGCGATTACTGAGAAATAATTGCGCCCCACGAATCTCTTATTCCCGTTTTAAAGAATGTGAGATCTACTTTTAGCCGACGATGAAGATAATAGGGAACAAGGGTGTAAAACTATTCCCTCGGTTATTACATTTACATAGGTCCAGTGAAGTCTGAATAATGTTTCCGAAGCAAAACTGAAGTAAACAGAATGCAATTAGCATATATCAGCTTAGATAATACCGCCATTTCACTGAGAAATGAGGGAGTTCCAAATAATTTTAATAGAGATTTTGGGGAAGAAATTCGTTTTTGAACAAGATTTAGTTGTTTGAGTTTGACCATACGGTCAAACATTCTCTGACCCAGTGGATTCCATTGTGTCTAAAATTTGTTTTTTGATCGGCATCTAGTGAATATTGCGAATCGCGTCAACAACACAAAGAGTCTCTTTGGGGTCACTGCTACGATCCGTGTGGTTCGCGTTTCACATGAACGAGCCGTTCGACCTGCGTATTCCACTGTGCAACAGCGAAATAATGAATAGAACAGTACCGACTGATGCAAGATAGACATCTAATATTTCAGATCTAGAATATGTTGAGGAAGAATTGACAAACCATACACTTATCGTTGACGCCGGAGAAGTGATTCCAATAGTCTGGTGAAATCAACCGTAGTGTGACAATCAGCATTAATCTTCATATATGGCGGAATAAGGATGACCATCCATTCTGTCACATTAAACAAACTAAGTGGCATAATGACGGTCCTATTTCCGATCATAGAACGATCATAATAACAATGCCTTGGTGAGTTCTACTAGTTCACGCTATGCTGTCTCTGTAGATCAGATTGATATCAGAAAAGAAAAACATGGTAAGTCTTTAATTGCACTCCACAAAGCCAATAAGATTTACTTGTAGGCAGTTCACGTTTATATACCTCAAATCGAGAGCCGTAAATTTCTCCATGTTTCAATTTTCTTGCCTACGCTTAGGATTTAAGACGTGATATTCTTATCTGACACGAGGGAGAACACGATAAAACCATTTGTTTGACGCAATCAGTGAAAAAATTTGGCTTAATCCAGGTCTGAGTTCAATGCGTTCCTAATAAAATAAACCGAATTCCTATCAAAAAGCGGACTTTTTAGTTTGTAACATGGAGTTCGGTAAACTTTAGTGTTCACAATCAGGTTATGGTATATAGCAGAACAAGGCATATCTTCTAACATTCATTGAACTACACTTATTAGTAAATGCTCTTATATGGGATGTACATGCACATCGCTTCATAAAACTGACAGTTATGTTAGTCACTACAACAAGGAAGAGACAATAACCGCGTGGAAAGAGCAGAATTGTTGATTAATTCCCAACGCGGTGGGAAAATGAAATCGTGCCAAGATTATCGTCGAATTAGATTAGGAATCTTCAAAGGCGCATCCAGTTTTTATGCGGACCAACTTGCCGCTAAATCACAGCAAACGGTAGCTTGGTTACAAGTTGCGATTTAGCCAAATCCCAATCTCTCACACGATGACATATAGACCGATAACATGATTGATGATATCTAGTAATTTTGCATTTTTAATGTCTACATAAAAATGTTCTTAGAATTACAGCATATATCTAGATACACGTAGCTGTTGCAAGCAGATATGTAACAAACGATCCGTTGATAAGTAACAACTAGAAATACATCTTGGTATACAATTTGCTTTCTAGTCAAGCAAACGACATGTTACCTGGAATCTCCTATTTTGTCGATATTGACGATTATCTCATAAGTGAGGAAATCGTTTATTGAACGATGACCGTCCGCACATCAACTGTTCAAAAGAAGTAACATTGACCACTATGCCACTCAGTGTATGAACCAAATTCAACAGCGGATTGCGAAGACAAACTGACTGTAGAGAGCTGGAGTTGTCAACTACCACTCACACATGCAACTTTGCGTACGGGTTGTGCTTTCTTCTGTGCCCAGATCACAAGTATTTGTCGGCGTTCAAAACATGCACGTTTAATCGTACTCACGCTGTTTTAACAGTGCAGAGGACCGGCGAATATACGTCTCGGGTACGGGTACCCGCGGCCTAGAGTGCTAAAATTTAGTGTCTCGTCCACTTGTTGGTGCATCGGAATGTTCCGGCCCCCCAGACAGAAAATTTAGCCCACTGTTCCAACGCACGATGATATCGACCCTCAAAAGTACTTATAATTAAGACTAGATCTAACCAGAGTTGGCATAAAATCAAGACGCGAACCCAATTGGGTGAGGTGCTTTAACCGTTTCCATCCATCCAGTAGCCTGACAATGATAGCCATGTACACAACCAGAAACGCGTAGAATTGTTCGTTACCAGATTCACAACTAAGTTATTGTTTCAGTGAAATGCATTATGACAAGTTGGGCTTTATTGTTACTAACTCAAATAAATGGCCAGCATGGGCAACACCTTCTCCCATACGTTAATGTGGGCACAAAGGCATGTGGTGTTGGGATGTCCGAGTGGAGCTGGTGTTTGAAATTTGTGAAGAAAAGGATATGAATGTCTTCATGCGTGACGTTTGCTAGTGCAATGAAAACTCTCACGGTTGTACCCTAATTAGCCGTTTTTTAAAAGTTGCAACAGTCAAGCAATGCACGTGAATTGAAATGGACGGTAACATTGGGGTTAAGAACCTAAAGGGAAGTTGATCTTGTACTTATGAAGCCAAAAGTCTGATTAATTCAAACAGTTTGAGAACCATCGTCACAAACGTTTGTAGATAGCCGTTTTGCCATTAAAAACATAACCCAACTCTGAATACTTCTACCACTACCTTGGTTTGAGTAATTGTAATGAACTCACATGACACTAGTGGTTAACAGTTCAAGAAAATCAGCGAGCAACCCGTTCATCATTTCAAAATGTAATACCCAGTTGGATGAGTCTTATTCCTGGAAATTTCATAACATCCAAAGAAACTAGCCATGCTACAGCTACATGTATTAGCAACTGAATGGCTCGAAATCCATTCAACTGCCAAACCGGCGCATTGACGTTGATGTGACATGGCTGACAGCTATTGTTTCTCACTCACACATCTACAGTTCACAGTAAGGATCGATGAGCTTCAAAATAACGCATCATTACTCAACCAATGTAACACGTCGACCAATCTGTCTTGTCTTTCACACAGCCAGTAGTTGTGTCTATAGGTTGCTTGTATGTATAGATGCGACGAGTGTATCTTGGAAATATTTGTTTGTATTAGTATTTCCGATAGTGCCGTACATTATTTTGTTAACGAACATACTTCATTAACACCAATACGGGCATTTATTCAATGCGGGAAACACTTCGAGCAAAGCCTGGTGTCCCTTTATAATATTTTCCAACATTTTGTTAGTTCACGGATATAGGCTCAATTTTGATAACTTTGATGAATGGGTAGATAATTTTAACAATAGATTTCTCTAGCGTCACTCACTGATATATCGTAGTGAAATGGAATATGTAAAGCACTGAGTTTCTTTGATCCAGTTCACCAAAAACGACAGAAGAAGTAAATCGCAAAATGTTGACATTTCGTTTGATCTTCTGAGTCAAGAGCTTAAAACGTAAGAATATATAAGACATGTAGATAGCGACACAGTAGAAACATTCAACGATTGGGTTCACACGATACAAAGACTGACGTCAGTTGCAGAGCAGACAAACTGCGTGCGTCAACAGTTTCTGCACACAGAGCCGTACAGTGAGTGCGCCGTTGGAGTGATCTCTAGTTCACGTGACGGTATCCTCAGAACAACATGACCTAGTTAGCAGAGTATACTCAATGTGTAATTATTTCATTGGTATTTGCTAGTCCAACGGCCAACCCTACCATTGATTCAATTTCAGTGAAATTGAGGCGAACAGAGTACTGCTACTTAGTCTTAGTCCGTTATGTTGTAAAATTCAGATTCAAGCAGCCCAATTCTACAACGTAGCCACATGAACCTTTTCCCTATAAACCAGTAATGACAGCGATTATGTGATTCAGCTGCTTAGACAAGACGGGGCGTAAGCTGTGGAAACTGCAGTTCCTAACTACATTGGAGGAGCGTTAATAATCGGCGCCACTAAATACGAGAGGTGTCGAAGTGAACTGAACATCATGGTCGTCAATTCGAAAAAGCAGCAGCACATGTTACCTCACTTTCAATGGTCATTACTAAGTATGTGTCTGATTTTACCTATGGAAAATGCGTTCAATGACATGTCCAGGTTGATTTTCATTTACCACACTATTTGTGTCTCGTCTTTTCTTTGTTTCGGAGGTGGAGCACTACATCGATTTCTACCTGTGAGATGAATGTTAAACACGGATCTCTTACTAAATGTCTGTCGTTTGCTTGTGCAAAAGAACTTCTTTAGTAACACGATCAGAGTATCGACTACTCAGGAGGAAACCTATTGAGTCTAGACAGTGTGAAAACCAGAAACATTCGTTTTCATTCGGGTCGTATTCACATTCTGATGAAGGATTGTATATTGAAGTGTAATTGTCAACACCTGGCATTCTGGAAGAATAAGCGGCTTGGTTTTTTACGCGAAACAGTCGGCAAAAATTCTGCTTGCGTTGCTTTTGCACTTCGGAGTAGCAAGTAGGAAGCCATTTATCATCAAGACATTCTCTAAGAACGACGATTTTCGCAGCAACTCTTGCAACCACACGATTGGAGGAAACCTTTTGGGAAAATTTCCATGCCTTCCTTCAGAGAATGGAAGAATTAAATTGAGAACAGTTGTTCTTTGTGGGCTTCGGAAAGGATGAACCATTCTCAAGGAGCAACAGCTTGTTCTTAGGGAAGAGAAAGGATTTAACAGAGTAATCAAAAAGCATGGGCGAGTTTTAGCAATAGAATTGACTGAAGATTGTTGATATTTGATTGGCCAGCCACTTTCTAAAATAGAAACCCTAATAGATTTTTACTGCCACTTGAGTTCGTTATTAGCGTGTGCCCTGACCATGAGAGATATTGGAGACAACCGTGTTGAATACCATCCCTCTGACCTAACAGGAAGCATGACTGACTTATCATAACCGAACACCCTTGAGGTACACTCAGGTTATCACGTCGTATCGTTTGGAAGTAAGATGAAGAAACATTCGACTAATGGAGGTGTGGACGAATGTGTCACTGAAGGTAATATGGTCGACAGTATCTCGACCAAATATTTACTGCAGATATCTGGGAAAAATACATGAGTAAGGTTAGTCCATAGATTCATATCTGTACGAGCAGAATAGCTTTCGGTTGTCCAGATCAAAGAAGAAATCGATTTGATGGACTCCATAAGTTCTAAAAGGAAGTTCACCTGCAAAACAAACTGGAGAATAACGAAGTTTGGTATCCACTGGGGTCCACTGTCCAATGAGAATTCCACTAGCAAAAATATTCGGATGTATTGTATCTTTATGTGACATACAGCGCACCTGCATGCAGTCGCTGCAAGCACAGTTTAGTAATTCGGACGTTCCCGAGACAAAGAAAAATTGATGTAGTAGACCTGCCAAGACATAGAGTCTGAGACTAACAGGTCTCCTGCTGAATCATCATGTTGCCATCGCGCGTCCGTGAGTGCATTTTTTTCATAGGCCTTTTCAACGAGATTGAACTATTGATGGTGCCCGATAAACCGTTTGCACCCGCTGGAACAAGTAATCGTCAACGTAATTTGTGGGCCTTTTTAGAAACTTGCGTTTGGGTGGCTGAGATCACTTTGTAGAGAGCATGCCGGCCGAATGCCACGTTCTCCGTAGCCCACTTACCTCTCTCTGGGAAGCTGAAGAACATTCGTAGTGGTTGTCATGCCCCAGTTCGTTCAAAAGGCGCATGCGACTTTTTGGTAAAAAAAAAAGCCGACTGTCAACTTTGAAACCTCCCCCGCTGCAATATCATTACTGCTAAAGGCTTCTTGCTGACTATTCTTCTAAAGAACCCGGGTTATCTTGGGATTCAGATTCGAATGAGATGCGCTGTGTAGCAGTTAGCCTGTAAAACCCGTTATCAAAGTACATGATGTGGGTGGTTAATCCAAACTTCAGTATTCTGCGGGATTATTTTCTAACTTTAGTGATGCCAGAAGGCAACTGTGCATGATTGCTAGTTAAGTGCCTACTCCGTTTACAGAAAATAACGGGACCGAAAATGTTAGGTGAAATTAGACATACTAAAAATATCTTCTGGTACAAATTGAGCGCATTATTATCTGGAGTGGTTACGCAACTGAGTTAGCTAAATTCCGACAGTTTTCCTCAGTTACTGGCTAACAACGGGTCTACGATCTAGAGTTTAGGAATGCTTACCATAAACACTTTCTCCGACGGCCGCCATATAGATGATTTATCTGACTACTGGCTGATTAATTCACTCCATTAGCTTCCGAAGTCGTGTACGTCCTAATGTGACATACCTACTGAACAAAGTCGGTTGAACTCGTTCTCTGGACCAAATCATAGCACCTATTAAACAACTGTCAACTGGAAATCCGAAAATTACCAGGCTATGGCAACTTCTCAGTGAATGTCTTTTCGCAATTCGCTAGAGACTTTAGTAATGCCTAATTATCTGTGCTTTTACAAAACTCAGCAATTATGGCTGATGTGTATCTAGCCTACTACGGATTCTGAATGAAGACCGGAAGGCTGGTTTTTAGCAAACAGCAACATCCTAATTGAACTCATTTTTGGTCTTATGTCGTACTTTCCTAATCCTTCTTATTGCAGGCCTTCTGAAATTACCGGCGCTGATCTAAGCCGTTTTCATGTAAATGTGGTCCGTTACACATTTCTCGTAAGATAGGCAGGTGTGTCAGACTGGACTAATTATCAGTTTCCCAGATAACCATCAAACAGCAAGCGCCAATACCCACCCTCAATCAATCACCGGCCAATCAAATGTTCGAGATGACTGCATGAGACGGAAACACGGAAGTACTGCCGACGACTTGTTTGGGTCCGCCAACCGACTGCGAATTTCGGCAAAATTCAATAAATCGAACTGACCTAATCAAAATGTTGGCACTTAACTAGGAATTTGTGTGGTGAAAACTAGAGATAGCACCATACTACTCGCATTGCCGCTATCCATTGGTGAGGCGTGAGCTACGGCTAGAAAGATAGAAGAGAAAACGTTGGAGGGACTGGCGTGGAGAGGTCCTCATTACATAGAGGAAATAGGTACTAGCGACCGTTGCAACCGTGATGTTCTGGTACCAATGTAGTACACAAATGAGTGGGTTTGTTTGTTGGCCTGTTGGAGCACAATTCATGTATTGGTTTTCCTGATAAACAACCCTCTTGTAATCTGCGTTCTTGGTTCACAACGCCTGTACTGCTAGTGGCTGCCTTTAACTTAAATCTTGTGACTCTAACTTAATCAGGATATACTAATGAACTAAGATGATGATATCTGTATGTAACGTGGGTAAGGTAATTTGTGGAGAGAACATTTTCTCAGTCTTCGTCAACACATACTGGTGTGTACCAGTAAAATTAACTCAGCCGAGCTGATGAGAACGTCTTCAGCAATGTACCCATGCTCAGGTTAAATCACTGTGCGGTTTAACCTTCGAAGGTTGTTAAGTAGTCACATATGACATTCGATGCGCACGATTGCTCCGCCATTGTGTACGTAAATTTTTCGGTTACATCGAAATACATCGTAAGTGTACTGACATGCTACTTGCCAGAGTAATCCCTCCCACTACTTCGTCAGCCTAGCAAATTCTACAATTTACAATTACGAACCATCAGGCAAAGTTCTTTGTGGTCAAACAATTAGAAGTATTCGTCCAGTTTTTGAAAGTTATATACCACTGACAGTGTACACTGCAGATTATAAATTACCTAACGGTTTAGGATCCTGCAAGCAGCACTACAAATGGGAGCGTCAAAAGTGAGGTCGTTATGTGGGAAAAATCAAGTTGTGAGGCTTTGGATTTTAAAGCTGAACCAGTGTTGGGATTTAGCGAAAGACCTTATATGCGACAAATCAGCACACCATTAACAAGAAATTCGTGTATAGCTGATTCCGCGTGACAATACTTTATTGTTTTCTTTTATTCGGGCAAAATTCGGTTCGCCACAGTATTCCATGACTTTTGGGTTGGTGTACTTTCGTGATTTTCATTTAAGCTTGGAGTGGGGGGAGCAGCCAACTATTCCAACACACGTGGTCCATCAAAAGTCGGCTCCGTTATTATAAGGTGTAACAAAATTTTATGAGAAATTGCACCTCTCACAATGAATCTGCTTGATTTTTTCATTTTCCGAAAGTCTGTGAAATCTCTCCAATGTGCTGCCAATAATCGGATTCCTTTAAGTACAGCCAGATCACCCGCCTAACCAGCCGCGAACATGCTACTGGGCACCACTAGTTGTCCTTTGTTGAGGCTGTTAACAAATACTACACAACCCAGCTAATCTTATAAACACTGCCGCCATGCACTAGAATCGCGCAAGATTAGGTTGATCTTTCTCTGTAAAAGCAGCGGGGTGTTTGCAGTTGGGTGTTAAAGATGGCGGACAAATTGGCGCTGCAATGACCCCGAAAACCTCTCCGGCGGTAAAGTTCCGGGGGAACACTGCATTGCTGAACGATATTGAAATTTTCCACTAATGTCGACTATCTTCAAAATATGCAGTGAGTAATCACAGATATAAGTTCATCATTTATTTGAAACTACAGAATCTGTTCTACGTGTTGTGTTTGGAAAGGACGCTCGTTCTTTTGTAAACGCTTAGTTATTTCGAGATGTTCGTACATCTTGAGGCAATTATGTTGGTGAGACAGCCCACAATCATCCTTCTGGAAGAGCACTGCAATCAGCTATCTTGGAAAGAGAAATACAATTCTTTGGAAATTTTAACGTGTCTGCGAGGGCCACTGAATATGATGAAGTGGGCGTGAGCTACGACAATTCCGGAAGGTATCAAGGAAACTAGTTGTGATTGCCAAACCTGATATGTCAGCAGAGATTCACCCAACATTTGAGATGTGTGACAAAGATCCCTTGGTGCGAGGGGCAAATACTTCTCTTGTCGGGATTTCTCGAAAAACGACCGTTGTAAGTGATCGTTAGCCAACGCTACGACGAGCACTGATAATGTACCATGTGTATATAATAGGCTCAAATTCGAACCAGGTTTTTTGAAGTCGTCCGGAATGTCCGGGAAGACGCGAATGATTTCCACTCTCAGTATGGGATAAATTGCACTGCGCCTGCTCAACATCACCGGTGGCCTGTTATCCGGATATGTAACTCGGTTTGACCGAAATAAAGGGTTATGTTCAAGCTTGATTGGAACTAGCTACAAAGCCTACTCAACCAAGAATGTCAGGCAGTGTTAGAAACTTATTCAATCATTATGAGATATCGTAGTATCTTGGGGATGCTGAACCGAGACTACGCTTCGATGTAAATAGTGATGGGTGGAGCGGCGGAGGGACTAAAGAATCGTCATGTTAGAAAGTTTCCAGCAGCTTTCTTTCGGTTTTATCCTACATAAGGAGGGTTTGTGGCCACTTAAAAACAACACTGAGCCAACAATGTAGGTTGGCGTGTGCTTGTACGTAGGCGACAAATCTAAAGTTACGGGAGTTGAATGACTGGTTGGACGAAGTAGTGCATTCACACACTTTACAAACTTGGGAAGCAAATCAACTTCGTGACAACTCATGAATGGCATAGGTTATGTAAGGTCAGAGGAAACGCTTGGCAGTGGCTCATATGGATGCTTTATTTTTGGCCGGATGAACCTGATCCAGCGTGTTCATCATCCAAGGTACCATAAGTAGTGACACAATGTGACGCTCTTTAACCGTAGAAATGTCCTACCAACTTGTTTCGCAGGTGTACATGAGGGACGTATTTTCCATTCGAATGTGGTCAAACTGTGTGGAGGATTTTGCCGCGCAGCACCTGCTGGCATTCTGTGATCAGTCAGTTAAAAATGCGCCCTCTTAATCATGTCGTTTTTGCTGGGCGACAAATTAGATAGATTTAAATAAGCAGTAGCGGTTATTCCAACCTTTTCTGTAGATACTAGAGGTCACTGACTGGAACCAAACGTTAGATGTGAACCATAGATAGATAACTGAGTCATTACACTGACAACCATATCTGGAGGATTGGTAACCAGAAATTTTAGAAATTTGTACCCAAGGTTGATTGGAGCTAAGGACCAACGTATATTTTCAGTCATTAGGAAATGTCGTGATGACAGGCGATAATTTCAGTTTCTTCCTATAAACAGGACGGGTTGTGTAGAGTTTCTCCAATCACCCAGGGTTTTAAGAAACTCGAAAAAATAAGTCAGTGATGAAGTATGCCTAAACAATAGAATTCAGACAATCTGCCATCGCCAGGTTTGTTGAGGACAATGGATTCAGATCAACACGAATGAATAAATATCAGGGGACTTAAAAGAAAGATTGATCAAATCGAATTTTTTTAGGCGTTTGTAAACTAACCCTACAAATTATGAATACCCAGATAAGCTTGAGCCCGCGCTGGATGAGTTGCCTATGCATAATAAAACAGTGATAATCGGCAGAAAATTCTGTCTAACAGCTCTTGGGGAATACTGGATGTGTTGGGCGTCTTAAAATATTTTACAGCAAATTAAAACAACCCGACTTAATTCATAAATACTGTTCGGGATGTTTTTGGTGGAATAGGGATCCATGGTCAGGCATTAATCCAGTTGTTCCGAGAAAGGAATACTGCATAATGTGGAAGTTGGCACTGAAAATGTTATTAAGATAGTCTGGTATTTTGGATAAAAATTGACGTCACTAAACCCAGGGTGAAGACTGTAAGGTCGCCAGCGCAACTGATTGTATCTTTATCAGTGAGGAGACTTAAAAAGGACAAAGGGTGCCAAAATGTGTCCCCCACGCAAACAATGTACGTGGTTTCCAGTATCTGTGCCGAATTCGTCGGGGTTTGGTCACTGACTACAAGGAACATTGAGTGCAATATGGTGCGATGTTCTGTACATAATCGTGGAGTCCTGAAAGTTAAAGTTGGATATTTGAGGAAAACGCGTCACTAGTAGGGCGACCAAAAAATGATCACTGTCGAATAGTACTTTCATATTCTGATGGTTTGCTGGCTTTTTAATATATAGGTTGTGACTGTGAAACCATTGAATGCGTAAAAATTAAGATCCGTCAGAAACCAATGTGGAAGTGCGGATCTGGTTGCAAACAGTGCATCACGAATCGGAGGAGTATACATCTAGTAGCGACTTCGTTAACATGGCGCAATATGTCTTGCGTCTTTTCTGACGTGGGAGTTTCAATCAGCAACCCCACTAAATGAGACTTTTTGCATTGCATCATCTTGGCAAAATTACGGCAGCTGCAATGCGTCAGTTTTCGTGTCTGTAGAAAAATTCTTCCAAATCACTGACGCCAGTCATTCATATAGTACAGAATGAACCTAAAAACTTCAGTAATGGGAGACCATGTGGGTGAAAGTAGTAAGTAAGTATCACGTGAAGTAGAACATTTCAACACTTTTCTCATGAAGTTCTTAACATGTTGCAGTGGTTCCCGATTGTGATGAAAAAGTGGTTAGAAAAGCGGGTAATATGCATACATTGCTTGGAAAATTATCTTTGTTGCATTAAGGACTAGATGTGACGAGAAAATTTTCACCGGCGTTCATGAAATCGTGTCGTGATACAGACTTGCGAGAACACATCATAAAGGTTATCAGCAGATATTAGTTTATATTTTGATATATGAGATCAGCGGAAACCATATTCTTATTTTTGTTTTCGTGTGTGCGCGTTTTTAATAAAATCTATGTTGAATTACCAGGAACTTCTCCCTGACATATCTCGTAAATGTGTTGTGACTTAGTGTGCTTAAATCCAGCGTGATGTATTTTCAATAAAATACCATCAGCACGGTTCTGTACAAAATCTAGCGCGAATGTGAAGAGTTAGAATTAAAAGTTGTGACAATGCCAGTCGATGTGACCTAACAGTTGGTGACTTCCATCGCAAGAAATTACATTCAGTTCAATTACATTCAATTCACCTGGTTCCCTATCTGTTACAGTTAAAATTAACATGTGTTGCGCGGTGTTATAGAACCCCCAGTCTATATGTGTACCTCGATGCGCATAATACTGGCGATTGAACGAAGAGGTTGACAAGTTTATCAGAAAGATGGATCTCATGGTGAAAAATCATTTTCTTTGGACAGAATGTATGTAGTTCGCAATTAATTTTACTGATTACGTGATAGTTCAAAAATTCGGGATAGGTATAAATGTGGTCTCGGATTTGTTTTGCCCAGGCTCTCTTCCTCAGACATTTGCTTTGTTTGTCCGCTTGGCTGGCCATCGTCGTTGAATAAATCAATCGGTTGAACGGTTGCTGACCTATCTGCGTACAGAGAGGCGAATGATTGCTTTCACAGAACACACCATTCAGCTCTAAGAAAAACAGAAGGAATGTGCAGATGAAATTTTTATATAAAACGGAGGACGTTCTCACTAAATTATACTCAGTTCCGAAAGCGAACTGCGTGGATGAAGTAACAAGTAATGTGAAAAGACAACCAGATAAAAGCACATCATCCTGACATTGTAACACTCAGATAAATCGTTTTTCCACGTTTTACAAGTGAAAAGTTTCTTTGTTGGTGCTTTGGACGTCTGTAAACAATTGTATCACTAGGCGTATGACTGACGAAGGTATCAGTTACCTCATTGTTGTCGAGCCGTTCTTCACGCGGGTTTTCTCGAATTTTCTCCTCGAGATTTGGCCAAAGAAAGACTCACAAACATTAAACATTAGCAAACGATTCATGGTGCTGGCCAAGTTACTCTACAAACAGCACACCGTTTCAGTGTGTCAACGTAATACTCCCCTGACAAACTACCCCCAAACTCCAAAGTTTCATTACACCAGGTTTGTCGAACTACTTCACATTTGTGATTTAGGCAACTAGTGAACTGGTGACATCCGTAAAGTGCGTCAACTCGATAACCACCGGAATATTATTAAATCAGCACTCCCGAAATGTCGTTACGGCAGAAAATAATCTTTTTTTGGTTTCGAATAAACGTCTGCATGCGTTAGCTGTAGTCAATTTGAAGATTCTTCACCGGCATTTGTAAAAAAGACGTCAAGTTAAAACTTAATCTTTTCTAACAGGAAGTAGAGATGCAAATGGGGATTCAATAATTCACTTTAAAAAATGTGAATGAAGAACATCAGCGTCCAGTCCGATGTTTGAAAGAGTGCTGACTAACACCAGGAGGAGTTTTACAATACAAAATATAACTGACCAATAACTGCAACGTACTAAGTTTCACATTATGAAGTTGCCGTGGTTACATGTCCTGAGCAACGGTGATCTGCTTTTGTTGTTCTTTCTCTGTGCGCCAGTTCAGGACATTTTGCTACCGCATAAATGATGCTGTTTCTTCGCAAATATACACTTAAATATTGACACTTACTTCATAGCCATTTTCGAATAACATCACAAGTAGTTTATCCCGTGAATACCTTTACTTCTTTCAGTAATCTATTCTGTTTCCTATCGTCAACAATCGTTTTGGATTATTGTTCTGTCCAGCGATTTTGAGCTGTGCTGTTTTTATCCTTCATTCTTTTTTGCAATCGCTTATGACTCGTATGTGCCCTCTAGTAGAAGAAAGGGTTTGGCAAACAGCTTCTTTCAACTTATCCATCATCAAGCCCAAGACATTTCATATCAATCCAATCGTCAAACATCTTGTCATATAATTACGTTTAACTCTTCCGAGCTGAGGGGGAATTAGTTGGCCAAACTAACCTTTAAAGTTGTCCATTGGGTAGGGTGTCGTGCTAACCGTACGAATTGGCCGACTCTGAGCTGACTGCCCGACTGAAACAAGATCGCTGCCGCCGTGGCTAGAATACAAAGTTCGACCACATTGATTGAAGACTGGAAAAGCAAAAAATGGGCTGAAAAGCTACCTCTGTTGAGACTAAGTGCCCGAATCCGACAAAGTGTGCCAAAACTGCAGTGGAAATGGATTTCACGTTGCCCTGATTAATTATATGACCGGTTGCTTTAACTCACTTGACAACTGTGGTGGTAACAAATGTCATTCCTCTGAAGTAGAATAAGAAGAAAGAGACTGTACGTTAAACCACCTTTCATATCTAATGAACAGTGATATTCACTGAAGCTTCCCATAGGTGAATGACGAGAAATCTCAGCAACACATTGTGAGTAGTACTTTCTGAAAATTTATGTGTCAAATCCTGCTCGATATTGTTTACCTCAGGGCTACTTGTACATATCAAATGCAGTATTTTTCTATGCGTCTGAATTTTCATTTCTTCTACCTAACAATCCATCTCATTTTCTAGCATTTTTAGGGGGCTGAAATGACAGCGCTTCGATAGGGTTAAGAATGATTCGACTTGTAGTTACTGCTCAGCGAAAACCAGTCCATATTTCAGCTGATGACGATGGAACATGTTATTGAGCAGAGTGCAGCAAAAACCCTGGCACACATAGCTTTAACGCTAACGAATCTTGATGTGATAAGTGCCCATAACTGTTAACCAGCTAGCGTTTAAGTGAGAGAGGAATGCGTCATTTCACGACGGAAACGAAGCTCACGCCAAAATTTGTTAATCCAATCTCTCATGAAAAAATGGATTGAGCTGCACAAACTCTAAATTTTAACCAAACGCAGTTTAAACTGGCTGCGTGATGATTTCAAATGGTTTGTAATTTGTTTTTCTGACTGCTCACTTGTACGTCTAATAATTGCTCGAAATGCATTCAAATTTGAAGGGTAAAAGATAGACTTACGGTGATTCAAGACTCGTGACATCTGACCAGACACATCCACCAGAAATGTGAACAATAAAATTTACGCCTCTTAGTGGGTTCTCACTGTCAGTAGCTGTTACAACTGAGGCTGGATTTTAATGTACTTAGTGATACAGAAGAAATTTCTAGTCGAACTGACTTTAACCGGATGATACGATAGGGAGAGGCTGAGATTTCGTAACGCTCAATCGCAAACGCGTCTATCACTCCTGAGCCTTCAATTACATTGTTCATAGTACAGAATGATCTAGTGACCTACTATGGAACAAACTCTGAGAGCAGACAGCAAATCAAAACGTTGGAAAACTTTACACCGCAAAAATGGTATTTGTAACTAAGGTGCTGTAGTGAAATTATAACGTTCTACTGCACTAATTTTGATGAACGGAATTAAATTTAACGAGGTGTGAGCGGAAACTAGTAGACACCCTCGTAGTCAGAGAAATGTCTCTATTCTTGATACCTGAGACGATCATACGCAAATTAAATCTCTACTACAATGTCAATTTTTGTATGGAATCATCAGTATAGAAACGGTTCAAGAATGGCATAAACTTGCAACGTTATCGCTGTATGGCAAGTCGCACCCACTAGAACTGTGACTGCCAGAGATGCATTTGAAGCTGCTCAGTTCCACACAATTCACCTTGGATTGATATATAAGAGTGAAAAAAATTTCCAGTATACGTTGTGAAGCAAATACAAATTTTTCATGGCCAACCTATCATGGTTTATTTACTCAGGAAACGAATTTCCGCGATCAACATTTCCGTTTGTAACGTCTAATTTTCAACAAGCAGCCAATAAGTCTACAATATAATAAACAGTTGCTGCACACTCCTCTAATTATTAGCTCCAAATGTTTATATTAATATTTACGAACTTACGTCGTTGTTTTTCCGCAAACTGAATGATTTGCCAGTTGAAGATTGAGTATCTTTACCTAAGAAAACGAAGTATGAAAACGTTTGTCAATTCAAAACCATTGACGGACGGAAAAAAGGTGAGCAGTTACTGGATATTGCAGTTTAACTTGACGTCTAAAACCGATGTCTGACGTAGGCCGACACGAGTTATGGTACTATTATATACGAGATAATAGCGTTTCTTACTGGCAAGTAATACGAAGGAATTCCGACAGCAAAATGTCTGTGGTTCCGCTCTAGACACTTTGGCCAACTAAACGGCGTTCAAAAATGCGGCAATCAGCCTATCACAATGAGGTATTACAACCTCAAATATGGAGTTCGTTGCCCGAAAAATCTATTGTTTCGTGTGTAACGTGTCAACTGATACCGGGGTTTGATTGTCCCGAGCAGCATTTTTTTCAAAAGGCTCACTCCAGATCCTACCGGACCGGATGATAAGTATTAAAGTTGTATTATTGATGAATAGCGTGATTTATTTGATAGGTTAGTTCATCGATTGCGAGCAGTGCGGGTTTCGGCCTCATCGGTACAATCAAGATGACTGCCGATTCCGCCAAGTATTACTAAACATTCTGGACGCACTGCGAATAAAATGGTGGGGCAATAGTGAAGTACCTGAACAAGGTTTTAAATTCACAGACAGTTACACCTGACCCGTGAACATTATTCACCAAACCAACACTCCAGAGGCAATGACTCGTACAGTATCGATTTCAGCGGTTTTCAGGCTTTTATTTCTTTGGCCGACCGATCGCACTGCAGGATCTTCGAGTTGTCCTCCATGTATTGAAAGCATTCATTACTAACATGCTTGGCCTGCAAACCAATCTTCAAAGGTATCGTAAAATCGCTCGTTTTCATTTTAAACTACTTCATTTAATTGTTTACGCCACTGCAGTATCAAAAATCAAATGTCAGTGCCCATTTCTCGTACTCCACATTCACCTGGTTGCTTGTGCATTCTGCTCATTATTGATTATTCATTCAAAGAGGCAGTCTGGTCCAAGCGAACTTTTAATATACTGTCTTTTTCTCGTCGAATCACAGAACCAGCAACTTCGCTGATAGAATGCACATGACCGTCAGTTATGATAGATTCCGTAGTACCCAAACGAGTTGAGTGCTGAACCGACTGAGCCAAAAACCTGTATTTGAGTCGTGTAACTAATAATTCGATGAGCCGTCCGAAAAGTGGATTCGATTCTCGCGCAATAATTAAACGTATTTTTACAATGCATATTCGGATGACGCAAGGAAAAACGGATGATTTCAAAATTGTAACAAGATAATGTGAAGTTACCTAGGTTGGGGCTGTTAGAATCGTTGAGTTGTATCGGTTGATACTCCATAATTACCACAACAAAATATTTCGTCCTACAATTGTAGTTTTTGAAAAGCGGCTGAAAACACTAGAATGAATAATCCAGTTTT